>PVIA01004137.1:0-147217 GCA_004024845.1 Tonatia bakeri
TTTTTTTTTTGGTGTTGTTTTCTGATTGTTTGATTTTATCTTTTTTTTTTAAGTAACTTTTTATTTTTTAATGCTTATTATTTTTATGTCTCTCAATTCCTTATGCTTCTCTTTCTTTCACTCTAGTGTTATTCCTTCCTTTCCAAATTTATCTCTTCATTCCATGTTCTGCTTTTTTTCTTTTTTTTGAACCTGCCAGTTATTGCGTATTTGTATTACCTTTTTTTCATCATTCTTACATTTTTTAATAGTATTTTGGTATTCCTCTTCTTTCTATATAGTCTTCTTTGCTTAGCTGTTTATACTGTATCATTTGACAGGTTTCCCTTGTTATCTCATTCACAGCATATTGCTTATTTATTGTCTTTCATTTGTGTTCCATTAGCACACTACTCAAGGGTCTATACTCCCTATTCTTGTTATCTAGATCTCACAGATTCTGTCATATGATTGCTGCTCTAATATTACTGTAAATAAGACCTATTCCAGATAATTGTAACTACTACACAACACCACTCCCAGATCTCAGCCCACTTTGCGGTTTCCCAAACTCTATTACTATAGTGGTTAACTCTATTCTCTCACACACTACACCTATTTACTATTCTTTACTCTCACTCTACCTCAGAATCTGACCTCCCACAACCTCACTGCTTTCTAGATCCAACTCACAATCCTTTCCTCCCCAATAAGAGTCTTAAATTCTTTCCATCCTTTCTAAAAAGTGGCTAGTGGGATAGAAGATCACGGTTAACACAATACATATCCAAAGGATCTCCTATCTCTTCTCTACTGGCTGCTACTGTAAATAGCATAGAATACTCTCTTGCTGTCCTAAACCATTTTGCCTTACCCCTCCAAATGATCACAAAAAAGAGTAGGGGAAGCTGTGAACACCAGGATACCCGAAAGAGACTGCATAACTGAATCTCACAGGTATTCTACCACCATAACCAGATAAAGACAAAACAAAGAAAGAAAACTTCAGGCCAATATCGCTGATGAACATAGACACTAAAATCCTCAACAAAATATTGGCAAACCGCATTCAACAATACATTAAAAAGATCATACACCATGACCAAGTGGGATTCATCCCAGGGATGCAAAGATGGTACAATATTCAAAAATCAGTAAATGTAACATCACATAAACAAAAGCAAAGACAAAAATCACATGATCATATTATTAGATGCAGAAAAAGCATTTGGTAAGGTACAGCACCCATTTATGATAAAAACACTCAGAAAGTGGGAATAGAGGGAGCACTCCTCAACATAATAAAAGCCATATATGAGACCTACAGTCGACATCATACTCAATGGGCAAAAACTAAAATCTTTTCCACTAAGATCAGGAACAAGACAAGGTTGTCCACTTTCACCACTTTTACTCGATATAGTATTGGAAGTTTTAGCCACAGCGATCAGACAAGAAAAGGAAATAAAAGGCATCCAAATCAGAAAGGAGGAAGCAAAACTGTCATTGTTTGCAGATGACATGATAGTGTACATAGAAAATCCTATAGACTCCACCAAAAAACTGCTTGACCTAATAAATGAATTTGGCAAAACAGCGGGATACAAAGTCAATATCCAGAAATCAAAGACATTTCTGTACACCAACAATGAAACAGCAGAAGCAGAAATCAAGAAAAAAATCCCATTTGATATAGCAAAAAGAAAAATAAAACACCTAGGAATAAACCTAACCAAAGAGGTAAAAGACCTGTATTCAGAAAACTACGTAACACTGAAGAAAGAAATCAAGAAAGACACAAACAAATGGAAACATATACCATGTTCATGGATTGGAAGAATTAACATCATCAAAATGTCCATACTACCCCAAGCAATTTACACATTCAATGCAATACCTATTAAAGTACCAATGGCATATTTCACAGACATAGAACAAACACTTCAAAAATTTATATGGAACCATAAACAACCCCAAATAGCTGCTGCAATTCTGAGAAAGAAGAATAAAGTAGGAGGGATCACAATACCTGGTACTAAACTACATTACAAGGCCACTACAAACAAACAGCCTGGTACTGGCATAAAAACAGGCACATGGACCAATAGAACACAACAGAGAGCCCAGAAATAAACCCAAGTCTCTATGGTCAATTAATAGTTGACAAAGGAGGCAGCAACATAAAATGGAGTAAAAATAGCCTCTTCAACAAATGGTGTTGGGAGAACTGGACAGCTACGTGCAAAAAAATGAAACTTGAGCACCAACTTGCACCTTATACAAAAATTAATTCAAGGTGGATAAAAGACTTAAATATAAACCATGACACCATTAAAGTACTAGAGGAGAACATAGGCAGGAAAATCTCAAATCTTTCACGCAGAAACATTTTTACTGACATGTCCCCTAGAGCAAGGGACATAAAGGAAAGAATAAACAAATGGGATCTCATCAAAATAAAAAGCTTCTGCACGGCTAAAGAAAACAGTGTTAAAATAAAAAGAGAACCAACTGTATGGGAAAACATATTTGCCAATGATACCTAAGACAAGGGTTTAATCTCCAAAATACATAAAGAACTTACACAACTCCACTCTAAGAAGACAAGCAACCCAATTAAAAAATGAGCAAAGGACTTGAACAGACACTCTCCCAAGGAGGACAGACAGAAGATCCACAGACACATGAAAAGATGCTCAATATCACTAGGTATCAGAGAGATGCAAATTAAAACCACAATAAGATACCACTTCACACCAGTCAGAATGGCCATCATAAACAAAGCAACAAACAAGTGTTGGAGAGATTGTGGAGAAAAAGGGACCCTACTGCACTGTTGGTGGGAATGCAGACTGGTACAACCACTATGGAAAAAAGTATGGAACTTCCTCAGAAAACTAAAAATGAATCTGCCTTTTGACCCAGCAATTCCACTGCTGGGACTATATCCTAAGAACCCTGAAACACCAATCCAAAAGAACCTTTGCACCCCCATGTTCATAGCAGGACAATTTACAATAGCTAAGTGCTGGAAGCAACCTAGATGCCCATCAGTAAATGAATGGATCAAAAAACTATGGTACATTTACACAATGGAATTCTATGCAGCAGAAAGAAAGAAGGAGCTCCTACCCTTTGCAACAGCATGGATGGAACTGGAAAGCATTATGCTAAGCAAAATAAGCCAGGCAGTGAAAGACAAATACCATATGATCTCACCTTTAACAGGAACTTAAACAACAAAACAAAGAAACAAGCAAAATATAGTCAAAGACACTGAAATAGAGGACAGGCTGACAGTGACCAGAGGGGAGAGGGAAGGGAATTTCGGGGGAGAATGGGAAGGGTTTACAGGAACAAATATAAAGGACACATGGACAAAACCTGGGGGGGGGGGGGGGAAAGGGGGGGGGGGGGGGGGGGGGGGGGGGGGGGGGCTGGAATGGGAGTAAATGACAGAAGAATGTACTTGAACAGTGATAAAATAAAAAAAATTTTTTTAAAAAGAAAGAAATGTCACTTCCTAATTTCCTTTAGTTCTCTTACACTTCTGAGTCCATATCATTTGTTGGAGGGAGAAAGAGGCAAAATTATCTACTGTATAAGTATATTGTAAAATTTTATTGAGATAAAATGTAAAAGCACCTGGAATTTAATAAGTATTCAACAAATTTCAGTGCTTTGCCCCTTTCATTACTTACCTTATAGATGTAGGTGTTTTGCAAGACGTAGGTTCTGTCCCAGGTCCACTCCTTTTACTCCTGTTCTTGGCGTCATCTACTGCCACGTCTTCCATGGCCTCCTATATGCAAGGATTGTATTTCCAGTTTCTCCCTTACCATTAATCTTCAGAACATCTCTTTAGCTGCCCACTGAACAAGTCCATCTGGATATCCCCTGGGCCTCTAATCAGACACTAATTTGTCAAATTCCACTTAATAAACTACAATAGATGATCTATTTTGTTTGGGACTAAAATAATGCCTGACACCTAGTAGACACCTACTCAAATCATGTGAACAAATTAACTTGTCCTTGCCTCTTTGTCTGCACTGGCATGGATGTAATCCAAACCCTCATCATCTTTGAACTGATTTCTCTGCCTCTAGGCATCCAGCTCCCATTACCATCCCTCCAGTCCATCCTGTACACTGCCTGCCACAAATTAAATTGTGAACATTCAAAAAAAGAGACCCAAATTTCCCTGGTTCTTCAAAGTATAGCCTCAATTTACCTCTTTAGCCTATTCTACCCCTTCTTCACTCAAAATTTCCTAGATAGGGGGAATACTTTCTGAAGTATACAACTGTCCAACCATTATGCTATACCAAAACAAAACAATATTGAAAGTAAACTGTAATTAAAAAAATAAAAATGCTCAAAAATGTGTCCTATTTTCTCCACTTTCAGCACATACTTTTTAAAAATTTCAAATTCTAAGTGTTCATTGATAAATATGAGAAATAATTGACTTTTGTATATTAACCTTGTATCCTGTAACTTTGCTATAACTTTTTTTCCATAGTTTCCTAAAGTGGAAGCTTCAATTATTTATTTTAGATCTTTCTTCTTTTCTAGTATATGCACTGCTTCCACTGCATCTTATAAATTTTATAAGTTGTATTTTCACTTTCATTTAATTCAAAATATTAAGTTTCTCTTGAGATTTTTTCTTTGACCCATATATTATTTAGAAGCAAACTGTTTAATCTCCAAGTATTGGGGGATTTCCCAGCTATCTTTTTGTTACTGATTTGTTGTTTAATTTCATTGTGGTCTGAGAACATACATTGTATTTCTATTCTTCTTAATTTGTTAAGGTGTGTTTTACAGCCCAGGATGTGATCTATCTTGTTGAATGTTTTATATGAACTTGAGAAGAATGTGTTCTCTGCTGTTGTTGGATGAAGTACATTGTAGTCTATAGATGTCAATTATATCCAGTTGATTGATGGTGCTCTTGAGTTCAACCATGTCCTAACCAATTTTCTGCCTGCTGGATGTGTCCATTGCTGATAGAAGGATTGCAAAGTCTCCAAGTATAATAGTGAATGTATCTATTTCTCCTTGGAGTTCTATCAGTTTTTGCCTCATGGATTTTGATGCTGTGTTTTTAATTGAGCATTTTATGATTCCATTTCTCTCTCCTCTCTTAGCATATCAATTGCATTTCTTTTTAAAAAATGTACAGTGGTTTCCCTAGAGTTTGCAATATACATTTACAACCAATCTACACATGCATTTAAATAACACTATACTGTTTCATGGGTACTGTAGCTACCATACAACAGAATATTCCCAATTCCTTCTTCCTGTCATTGCTGTCACTCATTTCACTTATCCATATGCAATAATTATCCAAAATTGTTATGTTATTATTTTGAACAAAGTTATATATTAGGCCATCTAAAAATAAGAAAAAAATTTTTACCTTCACTGTTTCTACTTTGAAGCTCTTCTTTTCTACATGTAGACCTGAATTTCTAACCCATACCATTTTCATTCTCTCTGAAGAACCTCTTTCAATATTTCTTACAAGGCAGATCTCCTAGCAACAAATATCTTTAGTTTTGTTGAGTCTTTATTTCTCCTTCATTTTTGAAGAATAATTTTGCTGGATAAAATCCTTTATGGGAGGGGTTTTTATCACCATCTTAAGTATTTCCACTCTGTTCTTGCTTGCATGGTTTCTGTCCAAATAATCCAATATAATTCTCATCCATGCCCCTCTGTAAGGTGTTTCACCTGTATGGCTTAAGATTTTCTTTTCACCTTTGGTTTCTGCAGTTTGAATATGATATGCTTAGGTGTATATTTTTTGGTATGTATAATGAACAGTGTTTTCCAAGCATCCTAGATCTATGCTTTGGTGTCCATCATTAATTTTGGAAAATTGTCAGCACTTATTATTTCAAATATTTCTTCTGTTCCATTTTTTCCCTCTCCTTCTGGTATTCCCATTATACCTATGTTGTTACACTTCATATAATTCTCCTATATTTCTTGGATATTCTGTTCCATCTTTTTCTTTAAATATGTTTATTGATTTTAAAGTAAGAGGGAGAGGGGATAGAGAGAGAGACATCAATGTGGGAGAGAAACATCGATTGCTTGCCTCCTGTAGGCACACCAACCAGGGTTGAGATTGCAACGTAGATATGTGCCCTAACAGAAATCAACCTTCAAACATTTGGTGTGCAGGATGACCCTCCAACCAAGCCACACTGGCCACGGCTCTTGGTTCCCTCTCATATGTGCCCAGATGATGGATCAGACTCACAGCCCAGGCATGTGACCCATCCAGAATAAAACCCACAACCCTTCAGCGATGGGACAGTGCTCCTACCATCTCAGCCACAATGGCCAGGGCTGTTCCTTCTTTTTTTTTTTTTTCTCTTTGTATTAAGTTTGGAAAGTTTCTCTTTTTTTTAATTTTATAAGAGCTTATTTTGGTTTTATGAAGCAATGTCACACCAATAAATTCAATTTAAAAAAAAAGTTTGGGTCGTTTTTGAGGACATGCTCAGAAGCAAGATGTCAACAGAATGAGAAAATGTCAGCAGGGGTATCCAAACTTTTGGCATCTCTGGGCCACACTGGAATAAGAAAAGTTGTTCTGGGCCACAAATTAAATACACAAACAATAATGAAAACGGATGAGCAAAAAAAATGTTTTAAGTAAACTTACAACTTTTGTGTTAGGCCATATTCATAGCCATCCTGGGCCACATGAGGTCTGCAGGCCACGGGATGGACACCCTGCAAATGGCAGCTTTGAGTTCCTTGTATGCACATAGAATCGAAGGAGAAAACAAAAGGTAGGTACATGAAATCCGCTGGTGGTAGATTAAAGAAGCAGGAGAAAGCAAAGTGTGGAAATCTCTAGAACTGAATAAAAGGGGGAATGGAGAAACTCACACTTCTGTTACAGTGGCAGATAAGGATCGTTATTAACATCTACAATACAGATACGGTGTGGCAGTGGCAGTGGCAGTGCCAGTGGGGAGGTAGGGGAACAAGATAACAATGGTGCATTCTGTGGTCTGGTGCTCTGGTGGTTTTATGCTCTGGTGCCTGCACTTTTGCCTTCAAGAGGTCTGGAAAAGGAAATTACCCCGACATCTCAAAGAGACGTCATCTTAGATGTAGGGCGGTTTCTATTCACAAATCTTCAAGCTCACTGATCTTTCCTCAGGCATATCCACTCTAATGATGGCCACTCAAAAGCATCTCCATTTCTGTTGTGGTGATTTTTTAGTTGTAGCATCACCTTTTAATTCTTAGTTTTCATCTCTCTGCTTATATTACCCACCCATTCTTGAATGTTTTCTACTTTTTCCATTAGAGCCTTCGGCAGATCAATAGTTGTTTTAATTCCCTGATCTGATAATTCCAACATCTGTGCCATAGCTGAGTCTGGCTCTGATGCGTAATTTGTCTCTTAATATTGTTTTGTCATGCTTTGTAATTTTTTTGGATTAAAGACAGACATAATGTATCAAGTAATAGAAACTGAGGTAATTTAGGCTTTAGTATAAGGTTTCATATTAACCTGAGTAGGAGCTGTGCTGCGCTTAACGTTTGCTACAGCTGTAAGTGGTGTTCTTCTGTTTCCTCTATTTCCCGTTGTTCTTCCTCGTTGTGTTGTTTCTCTAGGACATCTTACTTAAAAGGTCTTGAACCTCTGTTGTAACCCACTGATTATGCTCTACAGGGTAAGTATTCTGTAATCTTATGATTATACCTCTATTTTTAATTTTTTTTATCCTCAGCTGAGGACATTGTTTTTCATTGCTTTTTTAGAGAGAGAGGGGGAAACAATGAGAGAGAGCAGCAGTGATTGGGTGCCTCCTGCACGAGCCCAGACCAACAATTAACCCACAACCTTTTGGTTGCAAGACAGCAGTTCCAACCAACGGAATCAGCCACACAGGCCAAGGCTATACCTCTTTTTTGTTTTTATTTGTTCTGAGTCCCTGGGCTGTGACCTTCAAATATGTCTCCTAGCCTTTTTTTCCCTCCTCTTGATGTGAGGCAGAAATGCTAAAGGAGCCTGGACTTACCTAACTACCTTTTCCCCAGGTCAGGTAAGGCTCTGAGAAACAAGTTTCCCTTACAGCCTTTATCATGGAAAATGATCTGGGTGTATTTCCAAAGAGTTACTTTCTTCTCCCATGATCTGTCTAAAACACAGAGGAATCCCTGATCTTAATCATGAGAAGTTATGTGGTTTCTGAGAGTAAATTCTAGAAAGTATGGGGGCTTCTCCAAGAGTGGGCACTTGGGGCTTTAACTGTCGAGCTAGTCTACAGTAGGCCTCCCATAATCTGTCAGTTACCATTTCACTGTTCAACTCAGTTACTGGCTCAAGTAGATTCTATTTCTAGAAAGATAATTGCTACTGTGATTCTATTTGCCTGTCTCTCCAGTTTTTGGAGTAGTGCTTTGCTCTGTGACCTCAATTCTCTGGTATAGCTAATAAAATCCATTGACTTTCAGCCTCTTCAGCTATCTTCATATTGTGTGGAGTGATAATTTGCAAGCTTGTTACGTGCTAGAGCTGAAACTGATAGTCGTCCACAAACTTTTTTGAAAGTCTTGTCCCAATTTCTCTATAAAGTTAGGCTGAAATAATTCTCTCTGAAGAGCCTTCCTTAATCTTTCTCTGCTAAATGCACCAGTACTTGGTACAACTATACATAAGTATTACACTCATTATCTATTGACTCGGTGATTGTGAATTCCTGGAGAAAAGGCATAATGGCTTATCTTTGCATTTCTAGCATAAGGTAAAATTATCTGCTTAACTGAAAAGAAAAAGGAAGAAAAACCACTGCTCACTAATTAAAAACAAAGTACCACTTGAATTTGGCTCACTTCTCCATTTATTAGAATAACCACATCTGGAGAGGCACAAAGCACTTAAGTTTTACATGACTACAAAGTTATCACAAATCCCAAACTTTTTAGCCACAGATATTTTACTTACTCTGTTTAAAGTAAAAGCTTTCAAAACATCTGAGTTAGCTTGATACACAGTTACCCTGAATATATGGGAACTACATATTTTTAAATGTTTGTATGTCCTGCTCTAATAATGTCTTCTTTAAGAGGAATCCAGCATCAAAGGGATTGAAATAGATATGCAAATGTTTTAGAGATACTGAAATTAATCTGTACCACATGGAAAAAGGCATAGTGTGCACAGAAGTTCTGCAAGGAGTCACTGAGCCATCTGGGCTTCCATGGCTTGTGCTGTCCATTCTGGTGCTGTCTGACTAATTTTCTCCAAAAGGTTATTCACTTGGAAACAAAGTGATTGGATCTGTTTGTCCCATGTTGGCAGGGCTTCTCGTGCTAAAGAAAAAAGAAATAATGTAAAAAACTGAAATTACTCCTTTGCATTCACAGCAAATATAACTTAAAAAAATAAATATAGAAATATTACTTTTTTTAAAAGTTTACTCCAAATATCTTGGCTAATAAAGTTAAGCTAATAAACTGAAAGATAAGAAAACTACCTAAATCACTGGCACAAAGTGATTTAAAATAAAAAATGTGTACACACAATTATTATTCATGAAAACAAAATAAAACCAACCAACCAACCTCAACCACCACAATAAACATATATCTTCAGTGAAGCTATCACCAATGACTCATACGACACTGCCATCTACTGGGGAAAATAAATCTATTTATATATTCCAGGCTGCTTCAACTTGACTCTCAAAAATAAATATTTTAATATTTAAACCCAAAGCAAACAAATAAACAAATAACAACTCATCATGAATCAATGATGAAGGAACTGTAAATCTTCACCAACAACATAAAAAAACTTAACATAAAATAACTTGCCCTGGCTGGTATCGTTCAGTGGATTGAGCGCCAGCCTGTGAACCAAAGTGTTGCTGATTTGATTCCCAGTCAGGGCACATGCCTGGGTCGCAAGCCAGGCCCCCAGTAGCGGGTGCTCGAGAGGCAACCACACCTTGATGCTTCTCTCCCTCTCTGTCTCCCCCTTCCCCTTTCTAAAAATAAATAAATAAAATCCTTTAAAAAATAAGTTCATTGTATTGGTCCTTTTCAATTGATATGTAAATTTAAAGAGATTGCAAAGACAATCCTCCTTTTCTTGGTTTTACTTTCTAAGCAGGACAATATTATAATTTTGAAAATAAAAAACAGTGGCAGGATTTTGGTATATCTATACAATGCAATATTAACCAGGCTTAAAAAGGAATGAACTACTGACTACATGCTAAAACATGAATGGAACTTGAAAACATCATGTTAAATGACAGAAGCCAAAGGGTCACATATTATATTATGCTAATTTTATTAAATATCCAGAGTTGGTATATCCATAGAGACAGAATACAGACTAGTGGTTGCCATGGGCTGGGGAGAGGGAGGAATGAGTAGGAACTGCTAAACGGGCATGGGATTTCCTTTTGGAGAGATGAAAATGTTTTGGAACTAGGTAGAGACAGTGGTTACACAACATTGTGAACATGCTGTGAACCTGAATTATTCACTTTAAAATGATTCATTTTAAGTTATGTGAATTTTAACTTGATTAAAAAAATAGTAGTGAGAGGTTAAGAGATGCTTTACAAATAGTAAAATTTACAATAACTTTATTACCATATTCTTAGAGATAAGTAGAACTAAATTGAGTATACAAATAGATCCAAATATGTTATATAGAAACATATATATCAAAAATCAGAAAAGTATTTTATTTAAAAATGATACTTGCATAATTGGCTATGCATCTTTTAAAAAACAACTAGACCACAGCTTAAAATTATACACAAAAATGAGCTGTAGACAGATTAAATTTCTAAATATAAAACAATAAAGAAAAATATTAGAAGAATTTTAGAAAAATATTAGTTTTACCCCACAGTTTAGGAGACCTTCTTATTCAATACAGGACACTAAAAAGTCATAAAATTTAAAATGGACATATTTGGCTACAAAAAAATTTTTTAAATGTGTTTATGGTATGCTATTGCCTTACAGAAACACAACTGACAGAACAAGAAAAATATCTGTAACACATAAAATGAACCCAGTTAAAATTATCATTAAACCAAAAGCTAGAGCAAACTGATTTTGGGAAAGGTGTGGGAGGAAGAAAACAGGAAAAAGTAACAACAATTCACAGAAAATATTAATGGCCAATACATGAAATGATATTAAATTTCACCAGTGCCAAAGAAATGCACAATAAAACAAGAATATACTGATTTGCAAAATACAAAAGAGGAATAATATCTAGCTATTGAACATGCCATTCTCTCATACTGGTGGAAATGTAAATGGCTACATCACTCCAGAAAGCAAATAGCAGCTATTAAGATCAAAATATATATATCCTTTAACGCAACAAAGGATACAACTTTTTAGACACTGTTCTATAGAACTAAATGTATCAATATACAAAGATATGCACAAGAAAACCAAGTAAATGTCCATCAACAGATGAATAGTTGAAATCCATGAAATACTATGCAAATATTAAAACAAATAAATGAGACTTATATCTGACTTAAAAATATGTCCAAGGTACATTAACTTTTAAAAATAATTTGCAGAACATTATTTACTTTAAAATACGATGAAACTTAAGAAAATTAGAAAAATATTCCATATTCTAACAAGTTGGTATACATTAACTTAAGTTGTCTATTCACTTGGTGACTGGTTGGAGAGACTGTGGAAAGGAGTGAATACTTCAAAATGTTTGATATGGGAAAGAATTTACAACACTGGGGAAAAAAACCAAAAAGACCTATATGGTTGTATTGGAAAGAAAAAGCTATAAAAAAAACATAGACAGCCCTGGCTGGCGTAGCTCAGTGGATTGAGCGTAGGCTGCGACCAAAGCATCGCAGGTTCGATTCCCAGTCAGGGCACATGCCTGGGTTGCAGGCCACGACCCCCAGCAACCGCACATTGATGTTTCTCTCTCTCTCTCTCTCTTTCTCCCTCCCTTCCCTCTCTAAAAAAAAATAAATAAATAAAATCTAAAATAAACAAACAAAAAAACATAGACAACCTTTTGGAGACTTTGTAGAACTCTGTTCTATAAGCAATGGGAAGCCATTCATTAGAGTGTCAAGAAACAGAGTAACAATTTAATAATTTTTAAAATTTTTTTGTTTGCATTTTTAAAAGATCATAATCACTCTGGCTATACTAGGACAACTACATTAGAAAGAGCAATTATAGATATGAGGGGAAAAAAGTTAGGAGGTTCTTTTTCCTCATATCTATATCTTTTCTCATATCTTTATTTCTCAAGTCCAGAAGTGGTTATGGGGGTTCAGAATAAGCTGATGACAGTAAGAAGTGAAGCAAAGTTTGTGGGTTCCAGATACACCTAGGAGATAAAATTGAAAGGATTTTGGCCAACAAAGAAGAGGACAGACAGAGAAGGAATGCTGGAGAAAGTGAACGATGTGGCTTCTGAACAGCTGGTGGGCTGTTTGGTTGCTGTGGGAGGCAGGAAGAAAGGAGAGAGAATGAATTCATTTTGGGATGTGTTCACACTGAGCTACGCATGACACAATCAGGTATGAAATGCCTGGAAATCAACTAGTACCACTGCATGTGGGACTCAGAAGAGAGATTTACTCTAGAAAAGTATACACAAGTATTGCCTGCATAGAGATGGTAACTGAATCAAGGGCAATAGATGAGACTGCCTAGGGAAACAGTAGAGTGAGGAGAAAAGGCCAAGAAGCAAGCCCCAAATAGCCTCAATATTTAAATTTAAAGGACTTATAGAATCTACTACAAAGATGACTAGGAAGAATACCTGGAGAAGTAGGAAAAAAATCAGAAGAACAAGATGAAGGACACGACAAAAATCAAGATGATGGGGGTGGGGAGGGAGGTATCAAAAGGGAGTAAATGATCAACTCTATTTAATATGTTTAAAAGTCAAAATGAGTCTGAAAGAAAAGAATTTTTGTTAAAGCCCAAGTATGTTTAAAACTGATGGAAAGAGCCCTGGCTGGTACAGCTCAGTGGACTAAGTGCTGACCTGTGAACCAGGGGGTCACTGATTTGATTCCCAGTCAGGGCATATGCCTGGGTTGCAGGCCAGGTCCCCGGTAAGGAAAGCATGAGAGGCAACCACACATTGATGTGTCCCTCTCTTCCTCCCTTCCTCTCTCTCTAAACATAAATAAAAAAAAATAACTCCCAAGCTCAGGTTCCTAAAAATGTTTATTTCTTTAGGAAGGAGGGATAATGGCAGCAGCAGAGAAGAGATCCAAAAGACAAGTGGAAAACTGGAAAGGGGCTCTGGCTGGGGTAGCTCAGCGGACTGAGCATTGGCTTGCAAAGCAAAGGGTTGCCAGTTTGATTCCTAGTCAGGGCACATGCCTGGGTGGTGGGTCAGGTCCCCAGTAGGGGGCACTCAAGAAGCAACCATACATTAATGTTTTTCTCCCTCTCTTTCTCCCTCCCTTCCCTTCTGTCAAAAAATAAATAAATAAAAATCTTTTTTAAAAAAAGCTGGAGAAGGAGACAAGAACCATCTCCAGGACAACATGAAGGAAGAAAAAGACAGAATTAGATTTATATTTAACATTTATAAATTTATGAATCTTATGAATCTGATAAAGGAGATAATCTCACACCGACAGCTTTTTTTCTTCTGTGAAATATGAAACAAGGGCATCTGCTGAGACAGAACGGTAAGTAAGTGTCAGAGATTTAAGAAAAATGAAATCTGAAATAATCATTGCAGAGTAGGAAAAAGAATAGACTACAAAATGTAACAAGAATCCCAAGTAGTGTCGAGGATCCTTGAACTTGAATTGGCAGTGGTGGGTCAATTTGTCTGGTGTTATGACTCTTCGACATCAGTTAGCTACTCAAGTATAGGCCTGGGAAAGATGGAGAATAGGTTCGTTCAAGGTGAAGTTTTGCTGGACAGCCAGAATAGGACAGACAAGTGTTTTGGGGCATGTGTAAGAGTAATGAAATAATGAATCAGAATCCAAGCTGGATAGGAAGAACATTAAAGATAACAAAGGGCTGGGCTAACCCTTCCCAGAAGGTAAAAGAGTCAACAGACGAGAGGCTGCAATCCAGTCAAGCAGTGTTGAAGGGCAAGTAACTAAGACAGACCCCTAGAAAGAGAGGAAAATGGTTATCGTCAGAGTGGGATATTTCAAATTAAAATTTTACAAATAGAATGGTTCGGGGAACAGCAAAGTCTACAATGTAAATGATGTAGGAATATGGGCTGAGGAGGTATTAGAAAATGAGAAAGTAAAGAGATCTACTTACCTGCCTACCTCCAGTAGTTTAATGAGCTGCTGAATAGGAAACGCAGCTGTCATGCCTGCTACATGGCATGTGTTCAATAAATGTTTGATGAGTAAATGAATGAATGAAAATTCTAGTTTCAAATTTTTCTACAGCACAGAAAATGCTGCATAAAACAGGTCTAGGAATATAAGTTCACAAAAAAATACATTTTAAATTATTTATTTGGGTAATAAGCCTATTCTAATAGTAAGATTCTGGGTCAAAGGAAATTCTTCAACATGTTTTAACACAAATATACAACACCTCACTGATATTTCATTAGGACAGAAACAAGCAAAACTTCTTACTTTCAAAATGAACTATTCCATCAATCTGATCAATAAATCCATTCATTCGTCCTTCTGTTATCATTTGCGATGCTATCTTTTCTGCCTGTTTAAATAAAAAATAAATTCATTCTTAGACACTTTATTTATCTTATCTAACACATTCACATTTGATAAGACAACTGAAAGCTCTTGGTTTAGCTAACCATCACTCAGCTTACAAATTTATTTATCTGTCATTCATTACAAGAGTAAATCTTATAAATCTTCTTATTATATCACCCAAATTCTTTCTGGGAACAATCCATTATCATTATTTTAAATTAACTGGCATATATTTTGCTTGTGAGATTTTGAACAAGAACTAGCCCTTTTACCAATTTTTATCTCTGCTTAAAATCAAATTAACAATTTCTTTCTCACTGGGATCCTCACCTCAAAAAAAAATCCCAGTTTTTCTCATTTTATTTCATTTCAATTTTCACAGTGTTAATCACCTAAAAACTCTTTAAGAAAGTAATATTTCTGCCCCAGCTGGTATGGCTCAGTAGATTGAGTGCTGGCCTGTGAACCAAAGGATTGCAGTTTTGATTCCCAATCAGGGCACATGCCTGGGATGTGGGCCAGGTCCCCAAATTAGGGGTGTGTAAGAGGCAACCAATCGATGTTTCTCTCCCTCTCTCCTTTTCTCCCTCCCTTCCCCTCTCTCTAAAAGTAAATAAACAAAAAAATCTTTTTAAATATTATAAAATTCAGGGAATGTTTTGTAAGTGACACTTGAAATACCATCTCAATACTATTGGTACTTTGTCTGGATTTGTACATAGCCAACTAAACCCTTCTCATTACAAAGAATGAAATTAATTCTCTAATAACTCAGTCAACTTTTTAGGTTAAATCAAACACAGAAGTTACAGTAGACTAGCCTGGTATATTACCATAGTCATTCTCTCAAAGAGAAGAAATATTTAACCAATATAAGGGCAGAAAATAGAAGTAATAAGGCATCTATCAAAATCTTTAGTTAGTCAGAAATCAGAAACCACTATGAAATTTAAAGACTCTAAGTAAGGATATGCTCACAAAATGGGTATCATAATCTGGAAACCTTTTAAGATTTATATTCTACGTCACTTTATCATAAAATCTAAATAAAAACAAAGACAATTCCACTATAGTACTATTTTAACATTCAAATAATTTATTTCCACTTATCTGAGGCTTTTTATGTGTATTTTTGTTGCAGTTGCCAATATCTAGCAATTACATATTTTATTTTCTCATTACATCAACAGTTTAGTCTCTCTTAACTTCTCTTATTTATTGGAAACAAGAAAATACCTTAGCTGCAGGGATCTCTAAAAGAGCTCCAAGTTCTTCAAAGGTAATATTATTATATAATTTGCTTGCAGACAACAAATTGTGCTCAATCACCGCTCTATCCAAGATGCTAGAACCTTAAATAAACATAAATAAGACAGTCATAAATTTGAAACTAGTTTTATACTCTTAAAAAATGCATCCCTTTTTCTGAAAATTTCAAAGCAGTTAATAAATCATAATCATTGTCTTTATTCCCATCAAAACTGTATATATTTTTTTAAGATTTATTTTTAGAGAAGAGGAGGGAGAGAGAAAGAAAGGAAGAGGAACATCCTGTGTGAGAGATACATCAATTGGCTGCCTCTTGCACGCCCCCCAACTGGGGACCCAGCCCAAAACCCAGCCATGCACCCTGACTGGGAATCAAGCCAGAGACCCTTCGGTTCGCAGGTTGGCACTAAATCCACAGAGCTACACCAGCCAGGGCCTATCAAAACATTAAACATAACTCAAGTGCCTTATTTAATACAGCCTGAATAATACACAATTAAATATATATAACATATTTGGAAAATGAGTGATTGGCAAGTAATTACTAACCAGTTGAGTAGATTTAACCTTTTGGGTTTGAAGGTCTGCTACCTTAGGCTAGCTAGCAGATTTATAACTTTTCTTGCTAATAAGCTAACTCTTATTAGCAAACAGCAGCAAAAACAATCATGCAACCTGTTCTGTAAACTTAATAAAGTCAATACGTATCACTCAATAGAAATATCTCTATTCTTTTGGGCACTCCATGAGCAACTTATTCTAAAGCAAATGTGAAAAATGTGCAGAATGTAGGAACAAGCTAACCCTTCATGTATAGTATCTTCCCTTAAATAAGGTAATACAGAGCCTGATGAAGTTCTGGACATAAGGCCCCATCCTGAAGATGTTAGACTGCTGGGTTCACCCAATTCTTTTTTCTTTCTTTACAGTTTTATTGAGATTTAACTGATATATGACACGGTGTTAGTTTAAGGTATATAACATAATGAGTTAATATTTGTATATGTTACACAATGATTACCATAATAATTTTTGGTAAGATCCATCACCTTACCTAGTTACAAAATTTTTTCTTATGATGTGAACTTTTAAAATCTATTCTCTTAGCAACTTTCAAATATAATGACCTAAATGCGTGGAAAAACATGAAAGATTTGATAGTGTTAAGATAGTAATACTCCCCAAATTGTTCTACAGAGTCGATGTAATCCCTATCAAAAATCCAGCTGGCATCTTTGCAAAAATTGACAGGCCAATCTTAAAATACACATGGAAATTCAAGGGATCAAGAAGAGCAAAAACAATCTTCAAAAAGAACGAAGTTGGAAGGCACACTTCTTGATTTTAAAACCTACTACAAAGATATAATATCCAACACATTGTGGTTCTGGCATGAGCACAGGCATACAGAACAGTGGAATAGAATTTAGAATCCAGAATAAACTCACATTTAGCATCAACTGATTGTCAACAAGTATGCTAAGACAATTCAATGGGAAATAGTCTTTTCAAAAATGTTTCCCCAATAAACTGGATATCCATATAAAGTGAGACCTTATCTTACACCATATATAAAAATTAACTCAAAATGAATCACCAGTCAGGGAACATGCCTAGGTTGCAGGCCATGGCCCCCAGCAACCACACATTGATGTTTCTCTCTCTCCATCCCTCCCTTCCCTCTTTAAAAATAAATAAAATAAAATCTTTAAAAAAAAATGAATCAAAGACCTAATGTAAGAGTTACGACTGGAAAACTTATAGAAGAAAACAGAATCTTCATGTCCTTGAATTAAGCAATGGTTTCTTAGGTACAACACTAAAAGCACAAGCAATAGAAGAAAAAAAAAACAGATAAGTTAGACTTCAACAAAATTTAAAACTTTTGTGTTTCAAAAGACACCATCAAAAAAGAAAGAACAGACAATGAGAGAATTGCAAATCATTTATCTGATAAGGATCAGATCTAGAATGTATAAAGAATTCTTAAAATTCAGTAATAAAAGGACAATAGGCAAATGATCTGAATAGACATTTCTCTAAAGATACACAAAAAGGTGCTCAACAACATTAGCCCTCAAGGAAATGCAAATCAATAATACCACTTCATACCCAGCAGGATGGGTAATTCAAAAACACGGATAATAACAAGTGTGGGAGAGAATACAAAAAACTGAAACCCACAGACACTGATGGCAGCAATGTAAAATGGAACGACCACTTTGGTAAACAGTCTGGCAGCCAACTCCTCAAAAGACTAAACAGAGTAACCATGACCCCTAACTTTTCTCCTAAGTATATAGTCAAAAATATTAAAAACTTATGGCTGTACAAAGACTTTTATATGAATGTTCATAGCAGCATTATTAATAGCCAAAAAAGTAAAAAATAACCTAAATATCTATCAACTGATAAAGAAATAAAATGCGGTACATTCATATGACAGAATACTACTTGGCAATAAAAGGGAATGAAGTACTGATGCATGCTACAACAGATAAGCCTTGAAAATATCATGCTAGATAAAAGAATTCAGTCACAAAAGGCCATGCATATGAGGAAGGACCCAAAAAACCGGAATTATCTTCTGAAGGGGGGCCCCTTGTAGTACAGGCTTCCCCTGCTAAGTGAATATTGTGGTAATACATCTGTATCAGTGTACCAACTGGTGTTGTGAGAGGCTGCATTCAGCTTCAGTGAGTTTTTTTTTTTGAAGACTCTTTCAACACGTTTGCCCATTTCATGATGGAGGATTTACAAACTCACCTGCCCACACCATGTGCTGAGTTGAGTGTTCAGCAGTTTTTGATTAAAAACAGCATGACTACCATGCCCCACCCTCCCTATTCACACAATCTCCCCCAGAACGACTTCATTTTACTTTTATTTCTTTTTGTTTCCCTGGATGAGAAAGGTCCTCAAAGGGAAATGTTTTGCCCATGTGGAAGAGGTGAAACAAAAAATAACAGAAGCAGTAAAAGGGCACTGAAATCGACAAGTTCAAAAACTGTTTTGAGCAGTCGAAAAATATCTCAATAGATACATTACATCAGATTGAGAGTACTTTGAAGCTGCCTTAAGTTTAAACATGTAAGAATAAATACAAAATTCTTTATAAATAGATTCCATTTTGGGGGGGGCCCTCCCTCATATACATGATTCCATTTATGTTAAATATCCAAAATAGGCAAGTCTACTGAGCAGAAAGTAGATTAGTAGTAATGTTCTACAACTCTGGGAATACACTGTCTCAAGATTGCTAACCTAAACCAATACAAAATAATAATGAATGTAAAATAAAAAAAAGATTGCTAGCCTAGAGTTGTAATGATGGTAAATAAAAATGTCCAAGAAAAATAAAAATAAGCAAGGAAAACAACAGGATCTAAAATGAAAAAGGAAGAAAAAACCTGTGCCCTATTTCTATAGTCCTCTGTGACAAATTTGAGAATCATTTTCATTCTCAGAATCTAGTGAGTATCCCTCTTTTTTAAAAAAAATTATGCAATTAATTACATCTTTTCTCTTTTTTCTTTTTTTTTAAGATTTTATTTATTTATTTTTAGAGAAGGAAGTGAGAGAGAGAGAGAGAGAGAGAGAGAGAGAGAGAGAGAAACATCAATGTGCAGTTGCTGGGGGACATGGCCTGCAACCTAGGCATGTGCCCTGACTGGGAATCGAACCTGCGATGCCTGGTTTGCAGCCCGCGCTCAATCCACTGAGCTACACCAGCCAGGGCTCTTTTTTCTTTTCATAGCTGGAAAGCTCAAAGTCAAATTGGAAGCTCAACTATATCAATTATGGAAACTTTTTCTTATTTATCTAGCTATCTTTTAACTTTTTTGCCAGACATCTTGCAAAAGGAATTTAAAGCTGCCTAAAAGAATGCACAGAAGAGCATTTAAAAGTAAAGAAGAGGTAATGAGCACACACTGCAATATACAAATGATGTATTATAATATTGTACACTTGAAACTTGCCTAATCTTATTAACCAATGTCACCCCAATAAATTTAATAATTTAAAAAACAAGAAATTTAAATTTAAAAAAGAAAAACAAGAGTAGCAACAATCAAAACACATAGTATTTACAGAAGAACTACAAGTTAATTTTAAGCTTTCTAGCAGCCAACCAAATTAAGAATACCAATCAGTTTATCAACTCACAGTGTCTTTAAATAAGACAAAAATCCAACTGCTCAGGAAAATTACAACTAATCCTAAGAAAGGAATTTTTCCTCAGGATTGCATAAAGAATAACCTATAGAAAAAAATATCTCCTTTAGCCAGATAGAAATCAAATGGTTTCCTGCCCTGATTGGCGGGACTTATTAGTTGGGCATTGTTTTGCAAAGTGAAAGGTCACTGGTTCAATTCCCAGTCAGGGCACATGCCTGGGTTATAGGTTCAGTTCCTGGTGTGGAGCATATGAGAGACAACCAATCAATGTTTCTCATGTTGATGCTTCTCTCCCTCTCCTCCTCCCTCCCCTCCCCTCTCTAAAAATAAACAAATAAAATCTTTAAAAACAAAAAAGAAGTATCAACTGGTTTCCTTTTTTTTTTTCTGCAGAGAATTTTTATTAAGAGCTTATTTGAGCCAAAATGATGACATATGCCAGGGAGCAAGATATTAAGTGCTCCGACTGGTTTCCTTCTTAAAGTAAAATTAAATGAAAGAAATTCAACAGAAGGTCAGCTGTATCCCTTCACCAATCTGGTTTAACTCAGGTAAGTAAGATTGGGTGAAGTGTACACCTTTTAGCCAAATCCTACAAAAATGACTCTTCACAGGTAAATTCTCTTCAATAGGATGAAAGTGAATCCAAAGCAGTGAATCTAACAAATCTGCACGTTTACTTTAATCTTTTCCACATTTCTGAAGATCTATGTCTATATTTTTATCATGTGCTATTGTTATAAGCTACTTCAAAACCTGTAAAATAACTGATGTTATAAACAAGCATCTATTAAAAATTTCTTTCCTGGCAAATGCCGTCTAACTTAAGCAAATACATCCCTTAGTGAGGAAACATGACACAGAGTTCTGTTCTTACTGAAAACAATTTCACCCTGAATAACCTTAGGCAAGCTACTGTGTCAAATTTTGCTATGTATCTAAAATTAGACTGGATAATTATTAAGCAAAGTAATGTTTAAGATTAATTTAGGTACTTACCAAATGGTTTGAGTTTTTTTAAAAAAACCAGGCACAATAAGCCTAGTCTATAATTCTACTTCCCTTACAGTTTCTCAAAAATGCATAATTCCACAAAATGCTATCCAATAGGGCTATTTTTATACTTCACACCCCTGTGTATGATATTCATCTTCAGTCAATATTCTTTTTTTAATCAAGTATTAAGTTAAAATGTTACAGAAAGATATCAAGATGCTTAAAATTTAACACATTTTCCATTAGCATGTACCTAAATATTCACTACCACATACTTCTAAGACATGATCATTACCATCAGCTGTAGTTGCTTTTTGGTGAGGCATCAGCATGGCAGCAAATTCCTGAAGCTGATTTCCTCTGATGATCCTATCCAGGTACATTTTCTCTAGGATCCCATAAGCAGCAAGTTGCTGGCACCTTTCATCCTTAAAGAGAGTAGCTAGCATTCGAGAACGCTGTTGTCCTAAGGAAAACAAATGAAAATGAACATCAAATATTCTCACTATCTATTTCATCAATGAAAAACAATCTTTCTTATGACCCCATTTTGCCTACTAAAATAAACAATTTTCATTATTTGTGGCAGTTTTATAAAGTTGAGGCCAACACGAAATTAGTGAATACTCAACTGCTACGCCTACAGGAAATACAGGGTTAGGTTCCTATGAGCCTCTGGTCACATGTTCGTCAGCTAATCATTGTGCAGCCTTGTTTTATGTTACTCATACCTGACTGACACTTACCTAATACATACATGCATTTTCTCTATCAGGCACATCACAGACTTCCTTCTCTTCAGAACATAAGAGAGTACTTCAGCACTATTCTTAGGGGCCACTTTAAGCATCAAAATCACCATCAAAAAGCACAAAAATGTGAAAAATACACTACTAACAGCCCACAAAAAGGAATTTTATAGTATGTAAGTGAAACCAAGAAGGCAGAGCACTGCCTTATTCAACCCCAGCTGAAAACATACATTGGGCCCTGGCTGGCGTAGCTCAGTGGATTGAGCGCGGGCTGTGAACCAAAGCATCGCAGGTTCGATCCCCAGTCAGGGCACATGCCTGGGTTGCAGGCCACGGACCCCAGCAACCACACATTGATGTTTCTCTCTCTCTTTCTCCCTTCCTTCCCTCTCTAAAAATAAATAAATAAAATATTTTAAAATAAAAAAAAAAGTACTAGGAACTTTAAAAACAAAACATACATTGGGGTAATTCAAATCTTTTCCTTCTCTGCACATATTTGCAAATGACTACGAAAGCACAAGTGCTGACTTTGGGGTGACAAATTTTAGCAAGTAGGCAAATTCACAAACAGGTAATAATGAGAAACAATGGTATATTCATTTGTGAAGAATAGGATATACACCAAAATCCTACAAGTGGTTCAAATTAGAGCTAATTGTTATTTTCTTCTCACTTACTTGTATTTCTACAATGAACATCATTTCTTTGGTAGTAATAAAACAATTTATACAAGATGAACAAATATTTCTCTAATGGGAAACTTAACATTCATAGGTTCAATTTAGACTTTCAAGGATCTCCATTTTTTAAAACTTTTATTGACTTTTTTAATTTACTAATTTTAGAGAAAAACGAAAGGGGGAGGGAGAGAGAAACAATGACTTTGTTGTTCCACTTACTGATGCATTCACTGGTTGCTTATTATACCCTGACTAGGGATCAAACCTGCAACCTTGGCATATTGGGATGACACACTAACCAACTGAGCTACCCATCCAGGGCACAAGGATCTTTAAATGGTGAAAAATTACATGACAACTGATGACATTAAAAAATGAAAAGAGTACAATGAACAAATTTTCTTTTTAAATACATGTTTAGCTCTGTATTCTGAAAGGGCCTAACACCCAGTGGCAATGAGCATATCTAGCACCCTGATCTTGGTATCCCCATTAAAAGAAACTAGGGATCCTTGAAAAATAGCTGATTTCAAGTCTAAGGCAAGAAAAATACAAGATAAGCCTAAAGCATCTTTTTATGCTGCAATGCAGACAAGTATTCCAAGATTAATGGGACCATGTCAAAAAGACATTATTTAGTCATATTTGGGACAATTTTGAGCATCAAAAAGGACAATAATTAAATAACACACTGAATAAATAAAAAATGAAGTCAAATATACAAAAATGTTCATAGCAGTACTATTCCTAACAGCCAATCAGAAACTACCCTAAGACAATAGGATAAATTGTGGCATATTCACACAATGAAAATGAACAAACTATACCTGTATGTAACAATATGGATAAATTTAATAAAGTTAAGCAAAGGAAACAAGACAAGTATATTATCAATATATTTTAAGATTTCATTTATGTAAATATAAGAAGCAGGTACAACATACATACTGATGATTATGCTTGGAGGTAGGGGGATGTGGGTGGTTGCTAGGAGAAAACACGACATGAGGCTTTCAGGGTGAAAGGAAGCTAGGGAACAGAATTTTCATAGTATCAAAGAAGCACCCCAGAAATTATTTATGAAATACAAAGAGGTCAAAGTACTTTTAAAATGGAGCTTTTACTTTAACCAGATGACCAAATTCAGCATCACTCACAGTGGCACAACCTGACATTATGTGCTCTCTGATGTGATGCAAGGACACAGCACCACTGTGAGGCAAGCCTGCTAGAAAAAAATGTAACTGGAATCTAATCAAGGCTTCGGCTAACTTACACTTTAGAGAAAGTAATTGGGATTAAGGAATGAATAAACAATATATATCAAACAAATCTAGAATGAAGAACATTCCACACAACTTCAAAAAATCAGTACTTTTTTTACGTGAGAAAACTATACAATGTTATGTTAATTATATTGTATCTCAGTAAACTTGTGTTGAGGATGAGGAATCTATTCTAGACTAAAAAAATCTGAAGAGTAAAAAGACAATCAGCAAATACCACATGTGAATTTGTTCTCTGTTTAGCAGAAAAAAGGCAGGTACAAAAGATATTCCTGAGATAACTCGGACAGTGATAGACCAAATGGTAAATTCTACAGTGGAATCGCCGCTAATTTTTTTAGGGATGATAATACTATTACAGTTATGTTAAAAAATGTTCTTATTCTTAGGAGATGCATGATAATATATAAGGAGGTAAGTCATAATGACTCACAAGTAACTTTAAAATGATGTATCAAAAATGTGTGTGTGTGAGAGAGAAAATAAACATGACAAAAATTCAGAAAAAACTGGAAAAAGTAATAAAAGGAGAGTATGTCTACTAGATAACAAAACATGTTATGAAGCTATAGTAATTCAAAGAACAGAGTACCAGTATGTTCATAAACAGAGAGGCTAATTAAAGAAACAATACGATGTCCAGAAATCTAGTATAATGTGCTTCAAATCAATAGGGGGAAAAAAAGATGGACTGTTCAATAAAGGATGCTAGTTCAAACAACTAGCCTTTTAAGAAAAAAAGTTAATTTCCCTATCTCATCCCTAACACTAAAACAAATCCAAATGAATTAGGATTTATAGATAAATTTAAGTAAGAACTAGACAAAACTAATCTATACTAGTGATTACTCTTAAAGGGGCAAGAGCAGGAGGCAGTCACTAGGAGGAAGGATGAAGATAAAAAAATGAAACCTGAATTTAGCAACAATTCTCCAAGGGGGTCCTTAAGACCTTTCAAGGTATTAGTGAGATTAGCATGTCTTTGTAACACAAAGACACCCTCTGCCTTTCTCACTGCTTTGACACCTGCACTGCTGGCACAAAGGCAATGGTGGCTAGCTAAAACCACTGGCACCACAGCACCAATCAAGGCAGTGACATGGGTGCCCAAAATATACTGTATCACACACTCAACAGTCAAAACAGAAATAAGAGTTTCACTTTACAGTGTCCTTACAGCAGTAAAAATTTATTTTTATTAAATCTTGATAGTTGAAAACACATCTTTTTAATATTTGTGTGATGAAACGGAAAATGCACATAAAGCAGTTCTGCCGCAAAAGGAAGTGCACTGGCTGTCTCCAGGAAACACTGCAAGCTGAACTAGGCCTTTTTTCCACGGAACACCATTTCCATAAATTAATGACTGACAAGTTACAGCTTTTCAGATGTGGATATTTGGAAGACATATTCTTAAAAATGAACAAAGTGGGCCTGTCACTATAATCAACAATATTTGTTGTCCCTGATGATATTCAAGTTTTCAGCAAAAAATAGGAATTTTTGAAAACTTCAATCTGCCACCATGAGCTTGAGAGCTTTCCAATAATTAAAGGTTTTTCTGATGAGATCAGTGGTAATATATTTAAATATTTTTTTATATTGTATAACAAAGTAAGTATATCAATATTTGGAAGCTATGAGTAACTCAGTAAACCACTATTTTCCAAACAACCAATATATAATGGTACAAAATCTTACATGTGTAAAACATACATTCAAAGTGCAAGAAAGACCCTGAGTGGTATGGCTCAGTTGGTTAGGCATCCTCCTGCAAAGTGAAAGGTTGACAGCTTGATTCCCTATCAGGGCACATGCCTGGGTTCTGGGCTCAGTACTGGTTGGGGCGTCTGTGAGAGGCAAATGATTGATGTTTCTCTCTCACATGAATGTTTCTCTCCCTCTTTCTCTCCCTCCCCCCTCTTTAAAAATAATAAATAAAATCTTTAAAACAACAGGCAAGACAGACCAAGACTTGATTCTAACAGAGTGCAAAAAGTTCAGTGTTATGGTTTCAGATGCCACATTACAACTAACCTGTAAGAAACTATACTATGTGTCTAGTTAATATAGTATCAAAGAATAATATCTACAATTATCTGAAAAAGCAATTAAATATGCCTATTTTTTCCAACTACATGCCCCAAGCTGGATTTTCTTCATTTACTCCCACTAAAACAGCATATGACAAATAGGTTGAGCAAAAAAGTACCTTTAAGAATTCAGTTTTGTCTTTTAAACTGGACATTGAAAAGATTTTTTAAAATTAAAACAATTCCATTCTCCTAATATTTTATGCTCTGGCAAATGTGGTTATTTATTAAAATATGTCATCTATGTTTATATATAATAGATCTATTATTGCTACTTTTAATAAATTAATAAAATACTTTAAATTTCTCATTTCCATTTTCAATACAGCAATCAACAGATATCGCCTACATGAACAAAAGTGCTCTAGTGTAAAAAGGGTCCTGAGACCAGATGATTTGAGAACCTAAAGTACTGAAAGAAAACATGTGGAAATATAAAATATGTCTATTTTAGAATAGGAAAGATTTTTCCAAGCAAGTCAACAAAACCCAGAGACCATTAAAAAAAGATTAATATACTTAACTATATAAAAATTTAAAGTTTCTGCAAGACAAAAATTCCATATACAAAGTCAAAAAAGGGGACAATAAATTGGAAGAAAATTTGTTAAATTTCTTACATAAATGAAGAGGGTTTTTTTTTAGATTTTATTTATTTATTTTCAGAGAGAGGGGAAGGGAGAGAGAAAGAGAGGGAGAACATTGCTCGATGGCCTCTCGCATGCCCTCAACCAGGGTCCTGGCCCACAATCCAGGCATGTGCACTGATGGGGAATTGAACCGGTGACTTTTTGCTTTGTGGGATGATGCCCAACTCACTGAGCCAAGCAGGTCAGGACTAAACGAAGAGCTTTTATAAGTCACCAAGAAAATGACAAAAACTAAAAAAAAATTACTAATGGGCATAAACAGTTAATTCACTTTTAAAAATGTTCACCAACAACGATTTTTTAACATGAAATAATGCTCAAAAACATTCAAGGTAAATCAAACACAAATTAAAATTAGGATGAAATACAATCTTTCATCTACCAGATTAGCAAGGATAAATATATTTGGCAATAAATACATGTGTGAGGAATCAGGTACACGTGGACATTGTTGTTTGGAGTATAAATTAAAGGGCAACATAGAATTTCTATCAAATTTTAAATGTATATACCCATGGACTCAAGAATTAACCTATACATTTACTCATATATGTACATAATCATTACAGCACTATTTGTAACTGACTAAATCACAAAAAGCCAAATAGAAAATCAAAAAGAATGAGCTATATGTATTGATATAGAAACACCACTATGATATATAAGTACATAAACAAGCAAGCTGCAGAAGTATATATATATCACTTTTACAGAGAAGGAAATATAAGAAACTGGTAATTGTTGTTTAGAACAAGATGCAGTACCATTCTATATACTGCCTTTTCAGTAACAAAGATATAATTACTGCTTCATAAAGACAATGTAGAGTCTGACCATGTCATTAGGTTCTCAACTAAACATAATTCAAGAATAAACATTCTAAAATGATTTAGAAAAGTCATGGCTTAGAATTATCAGCATTATTCTCAATGCCCTTTCTGCTTTGTAAGTTGAGTGATTTACATGCTATAATTAAAAAAAAAAAAAAAAGAACAGTTCATTATTGACACTTATTGAAAAAGAAGATAAATACCAGGCGTAAAACTGAGGTTTGAAGACTAAAAATAAATCTCAGCCCTGGCTAGGTAGCTCAGTTGGTTAGAGGATTGTCCCACTATGCCAAGATTGCAGGTTTCATTCCCCAGTCAGGGCATATACAAGAAAAAATAAATGCATAAATAAGTGGAACAACAAAATTGATCTCTCTCTCTCTCTCTCTAAAATCAATAAACTTTTAAAAATCCCTGAACCAATACATTAATTATCCTATCAGCTATCTCTAGATTTTAATTTTTAACCCCCTCTGTGTAATTTTCACTTAATTTGGTATCCACTTTTTTCAGTAATACTTTAGAACTAAATGTCACATTGTCTCTTAATTAGTCCTAATACCTGTGGGTAATAGAGCATAATTTAAAAAATTTTTAAGTTGGTAATCCATTTTATTGCTGTTTCTGTTTAAATGTCTAAACTCAATATACCATAACTTCATTAATAAGACATCCCCTTGCTAAATCCTCTAGTAGTAATAAGCCTAAAATATTAAGCAAATTGACTGTTCATTAAAACATAAATGACATGTTTACCTGCTGATGCTAGGATGGTACAGTGCAAAGCATGTTTTAAGGCCTCTAGTCTTTCACTTTCATGCACTATTGTCTTGTAAGAGAGCTCGTTGTACCTTTGTGCAGCTTCAATAAATTTTCTTCTGTAATCAAGAACACGTGCATAGCATACCTATAGAAGGGAAAAGGTTTCAATTGGGGGGGATTAAAAAGCAAAAGCAAAAAATAAAGAGAATTTCTAATATATAATAGTATTTATGATGTTCTGGAGCATCTTAGTATAGCAGGATTCTCCAATACAAAATTAATTCCAAATCAGTTTAGCTGTTTACCTTGTAATGTATCTGTAACTGTTCGTTGGTTGATTCATTCTGAAGCAATGATGCTCGATTTATGTAAGCCTCTGCCTGGACTGGATCATCATCCTCTAGATATAGCCTAGCAATCTTCAGGTATGTTTCCAGTTTATAATCCACATTGTACTGTCTAGGATATAACAGAAAAAGAAAGAATAACTAATTATTTTACCAAGAAATTATTAGCGGTGGTAATAAATAAGTTATCTCTTCCATATATATTGTGTTAATATAATGAAATCAAAAATTTTTTAATGCACCATACACAAAAGCTAAGAAATATATCCAAACTAAGTTTTATAGAATTCTTATTATTTTTATCATCATTGTTCATGTTATATTTTATCTTCTAATTTTCAGGTAATCTCACAAGTCAGTGATCTTACAAGAAAAATTGCCCAGTTCAGGGATATTTATATATATAACTGATGGGATGATAAGTAAGTACAAGCACACTGGGGAAAAAATGGCCATGTGTTCTCTAACCATCCTTTGACTCCTTTAAATTGTACTCCTTTATAGTGACCACTCTGCACTCACTATACAGGTGGGACAAAAGTAGGTTTACAGCTGTGAGTATGTGAAACAAAAGTTTATTCTTGTGTTTTTATTTAATTATTGTATTATTTTCCATACAAACAACTTTAAACTTCCTTTTGCCCTACCCTGTGTTTTACCTCTAAAAAACAAATCCCAAATCCCAAGAAAATAATCATGGATGTGTACATATATGTATATACAAAGATATTCATCTGTAAAATGAATAAATATCCATAAGTATCTATAATAGGAAAAAATGGAAATCACCAATTATATTTATGGTAATCAATTGAGTTGTGGTATATAAAGATGGTAGAATACTATATAGTTATTATAATAATTACTATGTAATAACAGTCATCACGTGTTTTTGCAAAGTGAAAAACTGGATAAAACACAATTAAAATATATAGTTCTTCACACATATATCAAAATAATAGCAATTATCTCTGGGTGGTGAGATTACAAGTGGTTTTCATTTCTTCTTTATCACACTGCTCATATTTTATGCAGGAAATACATAACTGAAGACCCTACATAATCCAAAACAACACATAATTCAAGATTAATCCTCTCAGAAAAATCAATCCTATTTACCAGCAAAAGTCCTGGTAAATGGGATTAATTTAAATAGAGAAGAGAACTATACATTACTCAGCCCTCTTCTCTGTCTATATTCCCTACCTTAGAGATCTCATCCAATCTAACAGCTTTAAATTCCACCTATGTATCAGTAACTCCCAAATGTGTCTCTAGTCCAGACTTTTCTCCTAAACTCCAGACGAATATATTCAACTCCCTACTATATATATTTCCATTTAGTTATCACATGTATGAAACAAAACTCTTGATCTTCCCTCAAAACCTATTCTTCACCACTCAATAGATGGCAACTCCATTTTTTCCAGTTGTTTAGACCAAAAATTAGGACTTATCTGGTTCTTTTTCTTACACTCCATTTTCCAGCCATCAGGAAATCCTTAGCTCTACCTTAAAAACATCCAGAATCCAAAATTTCTCAAAATCTCCATTTCATCTGCAGTAGTGTATAAGGCCTTCTAACTAATGGCCCTATTTCTATCATTGCATGCCTATAGTTTATTCTCAACTCAGTCATCAGAATAAGTCTTAAAAATATAAATCAGATCATGTCAGTCTTCTATAAAAACAAAAAAGTACCAATGGCTCCACCTCATTTTACTTAAAGAAACTAAAGGCCTTACACTGACTTATAAGACCCCACATAGTCTGGTCTCTAGCACTCTGATCTCATCCTTTACCGCCCTCTCCTTTGGTCACTCCATTCCACCCATAATGGTCTCCTTCTTCTTCTTCATCTTTTAAGATTTTATTTATTTTTAGAAGGGAAAGAAGGGAGAGAGGGAGAGAAACATCAATGTGTGGCTGCCTCTCGAACACCCCCACTGGGGACCTGGCCTGCAACCCAGGCATGTGCCCTAGACTGGGAATCAAAACTGCAACCCCTTGCTTCATAGGCGCACTGAGCCACACCAGCCAGGCTCCTTGTTCTTAAAACACTCCCAGCATGCTCCCATTTTAGAGCCTTTGCAATAGCCATCTTCTCTAAGAGGACCTATAAATACTGTTCCCTCAGAGAGCTCACAGCCACTCCCTTATCTCCTTCAAAAGTCTGAGAAGGTGGTATCAGTACCACCCTACCAGTCCATCACCCTATTTAATGATACAACCTGTCCCCCACTTTGCCCCTTATTTTTCTCCATAGCCCTTATCACCTTCTAATATATTGCCAAATTTATTTCTTAAATTGTTCATCATGTTTCCAACACTAGAATGTAAGAAAAAATCAAAAGCAAACAATTATACATATCCTTTGTATGTGTTGTGTGTATATATCTATATATATGTACAAGTATATAGATATATATGTGTACCTATACATATATATGCATATTTATACCTATATATAGATATATATAGAGAGAGATACATATCCATCCAATATCCACTATTTACTATACTTTTGTCCTGTTTCCAAAGGAATTCCCACCAACACTTGGGCTGCATTTCTCCAATCTTCTTCTTTCTCATATATGGATGCAAGATGCTGTCTTATGGAAGCAACCTGAAATAGTAGGTATACATGTTATATCAACTGACATCAGTCAATTAATTATATAAAATAAATATTTATTGCAGCAATGCTCTAATTCAACATATCAAGCTGGCAAGTATAAATTGTAAAAACTTATCTAGACCACCCAAATTTTTCTATGAATTTTGTAATAGAATAGCAAAAGAATAAACTGAAGTAACACACTGTTACAATGTGGATTATGGCAATAACTTAATTTATTAAGTTTTGCTTTTATGTTACTGAATAGATAATGCTAGAGTTTTCCTGTTATCAACATTATTAACAATTTAACTGATTTTTTAAAATTGTCTATAAAGTAATTTTGATATATGAAATCAAATTGTAACTAATGAGCAAACATCAGCTGGAGTTACACCCTAATATTTATTTTGTTATATATTGTAAAATGCTGTTTAGCAGTTTTGACAAAATGAACTTAAATGATTATCTCCTTTAAAAATTTAGTATCTCTCTCCCTGGCTGGTGTGGCTCAGTGGATTGAGCACCAGACTGCGAACCAAAGTGTCGCTGGTTTGATTCCCAGTCAGGGTGCATGCCTGAGTTGTGGGCCAGGTCCGCAGTAGAGGGCACTCAAGTGGCAGCCACACACTGATGTTTCTATCCCTCTCTCCCTCCCTTCCCCTCTTTAAAAATAATTAAAATCTTCTAAAATATGAATAAAAATTTAGTATTGCTCAAAATAACTGTTGCTATCTCAAGTTAAAAAATCACTGCTCCAGATTTTTACCTGCTCTTCAAATGAAATGACTCTGGGCTGTATCTTTTCCAAGGTGAAATGATAGATTTCTTTGGCTGTGCTATCAGGCAAGTTGGGAAGATGTGTGCAAAAATCGGTCAGCAACTGTCGAGAGATCACGAGGCTGACATTCTCATTTACCACTTATCAAAAAAATAAGATAAAAAACATGAATAATTTAAATTTTTTATTAAACAATCTTTACCTAAAATTAATACTAAAAACAATATATATTAGTGCAACCTATAATGAATTATTCCTGGATTTTCACATATCTATCATCTCATATTACAGAATAAGTTTTCCTTATGCTTAATTATTTGATTATATAATAAGAAACACCAAAGTAGCAAAACTACCATAAGTTTTCTAAGAAATTGAAATAGTTGGCCAAAAATAAAAAGTTTTAACAGTTGAAAATTTATATTACTCCTTCTCTTCTTTATTTTTATACAAAGTAAAGGCACAGAAACACTCATATTTTTATTTATGTCTTTATATCTCATCTAGCTACAAAAAAGAGTTTAAAGAAGAAAACAGTGAAATAATTTCATGAAATTTAAATAAAGCAAGTAGTGACAGTTACTACCACTTACACTTTCCAATAAAAGGAACAAAAATGAAGTTAGGTAAGCACTAGATGTACTGGCATATTTTATGGCATTATTGATAAACATTTATGAGGTTATTACACATGATTAAGAAAGTAAGTTCTGGAGCCACACTGCTTCCACTATTCCTGATTGTACACCCTCAGACAGGAAACTTCCCCATGCTTCTGTTTCCCCATCTGTAAAATGTAGACAAGATTGTTGTGAAATTTAAATGCAGTACACATAAAGCACTTTGAATAGTACCTGGCACATAGCACTCAACAACTGTTATTATTAACACTATTATTACATTTTTTTAATGCATCATGCTTGTGAACCATGCTTAAACTGTCTTAAATTAGCAGTTAATATGAAAACACAATGATGATTCAAAAACTGTTCAGTTGACATAAATGATTTTAACAGAAGAATGTTTTTGTTAATGGTTCTTTGGATTCAAAGTTTACATAAAGGTCAAAGTTTACAAAAAGCACCATTCTTTTGCTGCTTCAGTGCAATGTCCTCAATAAAACCAGTCTTAACAGTTTTTTTGAAGCCAGTTCTTCTCACATTGCAAGTCCCAATTTTTTGAGGCAGTAACTTATTGGCTTCATAAATAATCAGTTTGTATTAATTGGAATTCTTTTTTAAATACTGGTTGTGGCTTAGAAAACAGTTTCATTGTATGGTCCTTTGGACAAATAAGTGTTAGAAAGAAATTACTGCATAAACTAGCACTTCTCAGGGAAATATAAGTATTATAAGTCAGAAAAGTTAGTTTCCAGTCAGGGCTCTGCCACTCCCTAACTGAATGTCCTTGAGAAAATCTTGAGACTCATTTTACAATATATTATACAAGGATATCTATTATCAATACTATGTAGTCACACAGTTATTAAAAAGAATGTGTGGGATGGATGTGAAAAGCATACTATAAACTGTAAAGTACTATCAAGTATCACTGATACTATTTTTTTGTTCTTTTTTTCCCCCCTTCTATCTTTGATGTTGTTAATTCAGTATCCAATCCACCCTGGATTTTTTTCCCTTGAAGATTTCTCTCTTTTCTTTTTTTAAAATATATTTTATTGATTATGCTATTAGTTGTCCCATTTCGCCACCTTTATTCCCCTCCGTCTTGCACACCCCTCCCCTCCTTTAGTTCATGTTCACGGGTCGTACATGTAAGTTCTTTGGCTTCTACATTTCCTATACTATTCTTAACCTCCTCCTGTCTATTTTCTACCTACCACTTATTCTTATTCCCTGTACCTTTTCCTCCTCTCTCACCCTCACTCCCCCACTGATAATCCTGAAGTGATCTCCATTTTTGTGATTCTGTTTCTGTTCTAGTTGTATGCTTAGCTTGTTTTTGTTTTATTTTTTGTTGTTCAGTTGTTAATAGCTGTGAGTTTGATGTCATTTTACTGTTGATAGTTTTGATCTTCTTTTTCTTAGATAATTCCCTGTGGGAGGATGTTCTGCATGGTGTGGGCCCAGCTCCCACTGGGAGATGCACAGGACCCACACCCACGGATAGGTTCTCCTGTGGGGAATCAGGCCTGCAATGTACCTAGACCACTATGAGTCTTGCTTTTTGCTAAAACTTCCTCACCCTGAATTGAGGTAGCAAACATTTACTGCAAAGCAACTTCCTAAAATCGATGCTAAACCTTCCAAGGATGAGTGTAACTGGTTCAACCACTTTTGCCTTTTCATTTGCATTAAAAATCCCTCTTCTGTGATGTGATTAACAGCATTAGATCCTTTGTTTTCTGTAAAAGGTAACCACCTAAAGCGAATCTGTGCATAGAAATGAGGACCATGATGTAATGTGCAGGGAAATAAAGACCTGTCATGGCGGAGGCGGCGGCTGTTGCTCCCCTTGAGAGAAAAGCCATGTTGTCCCTTCCCTTTTCCTCCACTGGACTCAGTAGTCCTTGTGAATGTCTCATTTCGCCCATAATGATGCAGACACTGTGGGTCGGTGTCTGCATCAATTCCCTTTAATAATTTCATATAATAAGGGCTTGGTGATGATGAACTCCTTTAACTTGACCTTATCTGGGAAGCACTTTATCTGCCCTTCCCTTTTAAATGAAAGCTTTGCTGGATAGAGTAATCTCGGATGTAGGTCCTTGCCTTTCATAACTATACTTCTTTCCAGCCTCTTCTTGCCTGCAAGGTTTCTTTTGGGAAGTCAGCTGATGGTTTTGTGAGAACACCTTTATAAGTAATTCTCTCCTTTTCTCTTGCTGCTCCTAAGATTCTCTCCTTGATTTTAATCTTGGCTAATGTAATTATGATGTGCCTTCGTGTGTTCCTCCTTGGGTCCAACTTCTTTGGGACTCTCTGGGCTCCCTAAACTTCCTGGAAGTCTATTTCCTTTGCCAGAATGGGGAAGTTCTCCTCTATTATTTTCTCAAATAAGTTTTCAATTTCTTGCTCTTCCTCTTCTCTTTCTGGCAATCCTATGATTTGGATATTGGAACATTTAAAGATGTCCTGGAGGTCCCTAAGCCTCTCCTCATTTTTTAAAAATTATTTCTTCAGCCTTGGCTGGTGTAGCTCAGTGGATTGAGTGCGGGCTGTAAACCAGGCATTGCAGGTTCGATTCCCAGTCAGGGCACATGCCTAGGTTGCAGGCCATGTCCCCCAGCAACCGCACACTGATGTCTCTGTCTCTCTGTCTCTCTGTCTCTCTCTCTCTCTCTCTCTCCCTCCCTTCCCTCTCTAAAAATAAATAAATAAAATCTTTAAAAAAAAAATTATTTCTTCATTCTGTTCTAGTTGGATGTTCATTTCTTCCTTCTTCTTCAAACTGTTGATTTGAGGTCAGTTTCCTTCCCATCACTGTCGGTTCCCTGTACATTTTCCTTTATTTCATTTTTTATAACCTTCATTTTTTCCTCTAATTTGTGACCATATTCAACCAATTCTGTGAGCTCCCTGATTACCAGTGTTTTGAACTGTGCATCTGAGAAGTTGGCTATCTCTTCATTAACTAGTTGTATTTTTTCTGGAACTGTGATCTGTTCTTCCATTTGGGCCATTTTTTTTTGCGGGGAGGGTCTCTGGGCACCTGTTATGTAGTAAGGAGAGGAGCCTTAGGTGTTCACTAGGTCAGAGCAACCCACTTCACTGCGTTGTGATGCTGTATGCAAAAGAGGGGTCTAAGAGGAACCATGTTGCATGCTCTGCTCTCTGCCAGTTTTCAGTCACTGCCCCTGCTACCCACAATCAAATTGGGCCCTTCTGGTGCTGATTCCCAGGTGGATGGGCTTCTGTACATTCTAGGACCCTGTGGGTCTCTCCAACAGACTCTCCTGTGAGGATGGGAGTTTCACCTGCTACCACCTCAACCCCCACAGGTGTTTTCAGTCAGAGGCTTTGAGGCTTTATTCCCTGCACTGGAGCCCTGGGTTCTGAGGTCTATCTCGCTCCCTAATAGTTCCTCCCTGTTTACCTGAACCTGAATGTGGGAATGCCCAGTCCACCAGCTACAGCCTTACTGCACATCCTCTCTACCGGGCTGCATGTCTCTGCCCCTCCTACTGTCTCTGCCCCTTCTACCATCTCTGCCCCTCCTACTGGTCTGAATGAATGTTTCTTCTTTAACCCCTTGGTTGTCGGACTTCCATACAGTTCAATTTTCTATCAGTTGTTTGTTTTTCGTTTTTAATTTTTTTTTCTCGCTCTTTTGGTTGTGCGAGGAGGCACAGTGTGTCTACCAACACCTCCATCTTGGCCAGAAGTCCCAGCCTGGATTTTGAGTAATTTTCTAGATAACTGAAGTTAGGGAGTAGGGAACAGTGTCTTAAAGACTGGATATTTCTAGTTCCTATTCAAAAGGAATGATCTTAGCAATAATAACAGTTCACACTTATATAGCACTTATTATATGCCAGGTACTAATTCTGAGTACTTTATAATGTATAATAACTCATTTAATCTCCCAACAATTTTACAGGGTATGTATCATCTCCTCAGTTTATATTTAAGTAAAGGAAGCACAAAGAGGTTAAATAACTTACCAACATGACATAGCTAATAAAATAGCGGACTGGGATTTAAATTCAGACTATTTGTGTCATTATTCTATATTGTTCCCCATCAGTTACTATTACTGGCAACTACACAAAATCTTAATTGGGAATGTAACTCTGAAGACAATTCATGACAAAAATCAAGTTGTAAATAGTTTAAATTCTAAATGTAGAATTTAATTATCAATTTCAATGTAGTGCAGGGCAAAAGTAGGTTTACAGTTGTTTGTATGGAAAATAACAGTCATAAATAATAATAAAAGAATAAACTATGTTTTTCATACTCAAAACTAAACCTCCTTTTGTCTCACCCTGTATATTAAATTTCATCTCATGCACTTATATCGATGATTTGATATAAAACAAGGCTTAAGCAAGCTTTATAGTCCTATTCAGTAACACAAAACAAACACAGAATTTTCATTCCACTTACTTGCTTCCACAAAAGCTTTCAAAGCTTCTAGCTGTTCTGCCCCAGATAACTGAATGGCTTTTTCCAGGATCTGACGATACCTAAAACGATAACAAATAAAAATAATGTTCAAAGGCCACTATATATTCCAATGTTACCTTTGATGTTTATTCATTTCTATTTACTCTGGCGTCTTTCACAGTGCTCTCATTCTGTTGTTCTTTATAGTGTACCACAGATTTCTTTTCTTTTTAAGTTTTAGTCCATGACAAGAATCTATTAAGTTACTGGATCTAAGATGCCACTTTTGCTTGAAAGTTTGTTTTGAATTAAAACTAAAAAATCAATCTGTAATTCTAAGATGCCACTTCTAGTTTGTTTTACCATATACCATAACTTTTAAAAAGTTTTCAAGCCCATCATGAGAAAAGGTAAATGCATAAGTTCCTAGACCCAAGGTGCCACTTTTGCTTGAAAGCTGTAGTTTTGAATTTAAACTAAAAAGTCAATTTCTTTTCAAATGCCTTAAAAGATAAGCCATTATTTTCTTCAATTACGTATTACACAGACACACAAGAACATTATTCAAGGAGACCCAGAACCCCTGCCTCTTGTGGACCTAATGAATCTAAGGGTCTAAACAAAAGAATAACGTCAACTAGACAATGAAATTCAGTATTAGAAGTTGAATGTCTTAGTATACAAAATAAACTCCACCAAGCCAAATACACTCATAGAACACCTTTATGTTGTCATTAGTGCCTATTAATTCTTTACTTGCATTCAGTTCTAATAACTATTCTGCCTAATATTCATGACCATATAAGATTCAAATTAGCATTCTTAAAAGGATAGAGGAAATGCTAAAAACAGAAACAACATAACTATTAAGCAATGGCAAATTCCTTCCTACTATAAAAATTCCATGAGGGCAGAAATTGTTCTTTGTTTGATCACTGCTATATCTACAAAGCTTGGAACAGTACTTGACACATCATAAGCACTAAATACTAAACAGTATTGGTAACATTTTATTGCTTTATTTCACTTTATTTGTTGGTAATTATTCAATTAAGTGGTAAATACATCACTACTATTTTTACTTCATTTGTCTTAATCATAATACTTAATAAAAGCATTAGTTAATGCATTTTACAAACCTAATAGCATTGCAATTATTCAGAATGTCATCCAGAATATAGTTAAGAAATAAAAATTCACAAATAGGGTTAAAACTCATTCAAGTTTATGACTTGTATTTTGTAGGGCATATCCTCAAGCTACCATTCATCATTTATTGATTCTCAATTCACACAAATATTGTTACAACCTTGACTGTATGATTTCTCAAAACTACAATGAAACAAACTGACTTTGTAAGATAGCAGGTATACTGACAGAAAAGATAGCAAACTCCAAAACATATGAACTATTCTAAGAAAGCAAGGAAATACTATTAAATTTTAAAATAAAAACTGTTACTTTAAAAATTACTATATTTGAGGCATAAAATTCAGTTATCTATCTCATTTTCTACACACACACAATATTCTCCATATCTATATTTTTTTTAATTTTTTTTAAAGATTTTATTTATTTATTTTTAGAGAGGGAAGGGAGGGAGGGGGAGGGAGAGAAACATCAATGTGCGGTTGCTGGGGGACATGGCCTGCAACCCAGGCATGTGCCCTGACTGGGAATCGAACCTGCGATGCCTGGTTCGCAGCCCGCACTCAATCCACTGAGCTACACCCGCCAGGGCCATATCTATATTTATATCCTTACTTTACTGCCCTGGGCACACTTTAAGTTAATATAATTAATGGTTTATTTTTTTTTGATTGGCTAATTTATTCTTTAATTAGAAGATTTTGTTTATTTATTTTTAAGAGAGTAAGTAAAGGGAGGGAGAAATAGAGAGAAACATCAATTTCTGGTTGCCTCTCACATGTCCCCTACTGGAGATCTGGCCAGCAACCTATGGTTTGCAGGTCGATGCTCAATCCAATGAGCCACAAAAGCCAGGGCTGACTGGCTTATTTTTCATATTCAATTAAATCAGAGCTTATGGCTGAACTCTTATTCTTACATCCTCATAGATTATTTTGTACTAATAACATTATATTCTAAGATGACAGTGCCTCACTTAGTGAAATTAGATGATTAACATAAGTTTTAACACACGGTTTCATAGCTCATAAAGCAACTAATGTGTAATAGGAATACACCAAAATAAATTTCAAAAGTGACCCCGGCAGGATGGCTCAGTTGGTTGAAGCATCCTCCTGGGCACGAAATGGAGGGGAGTTGGGCACATGGTTGGGTTGCGGTGTGTCATGGTGGGATCACGTTGCTCTCTCACATCCATGTTTTTCCCTCTCCTTCTCCCCCTTCTTTCTCTTTCTCATTCTCTCTCTCTCTCTCCACCCCCACTAAGGAATCAGTAGGTATATACTCCAGTGAAAATTTAAAAAATAAAAATTAAAAACAAAGTAATAAAAAGCTTTATATCAACAAATTATATAATTTTCCAGGGTCTTAGAAATTGCCTACTCAAACTCTTGACTTTTACAGATTAAGGCACAGAGCTGGGGCTAGATGCTGCCTTGCTCCTTCTCTACTATGTAAATTCTAGTATGTAAGACCAAAACTTACTTTTTCACAATAAAAATAAGGAATGACTAATAAACCGATTTTACATAAGAGATTTAAACAGCCATTTAATATTGCCATAAAAAATTACCCCAAAATGCTAATTGAGCCCCTAGCCTTTTGAAGATGCTATATGAGATTCTGTGTATGACATCAAAAATTTTAAATAACCTTAGTCTTTTAAGATCTCATAGCTGGGAAAATAAAAGAAAAAATCAAATAATATATCAAGTATGAAATTACAATAAAACAAAAACAGAAGTTACAATAAAAATGAATAGTGTAAAAAATATAAGTAAGGAGGTAAATATTTTAATTCAAAAGAGTAAAATTAAAATGGGTTAGATTAGTCAGAGAAGATTTTAAGAAAAATAATAACAGCTTTTTATTAAGCACTCTGTATGTACTCAGTGGAAAAGATGGAAAAGCAATTGACATTAAGAACATGGCAAAAAACAAATATTTTTTCCTTAAAAAATATTATGGAGGAAAATAAATTTCATTAATTAAGGCACCTTGCATCTGTCCTATCCATTTATCAACAAATGTTTGTTGACTTCCGACCAAGATGGAGGTATAGGTAGACACATTGTGCCTCCTCACACAACCAAAATAAGGACAATAATTTAGAAACAAAATAACAACCAGAACTCACAGGAAATTGAACTGTATAGAAGTCCGACAACCAAGGAGTTAAAATACACACATTGATCCAGACCGGCAAGAGGGGCAGAGTCGGGTGGCTGGGCGGAGAGGGGTGGCGGCAAAAACGTGGTGGCTGGGTGCCCAAGGCAGCAGCTGACAAACCCTGGGCACCCAAGTCCGCAGCAGGCAGACCTTGGGTGCACAGGTGGAGGCTGGCAAACCCCAGGCTCAGGGTGGCAACAGGCAGACCAAGCAAGGCAGCGATTGTGAAACAGGGCATGGTGCGCAAGGCAGCTGGCTGACCTGGTGGTCCCACATTTGTCTGCAGATAAACCAGGTGAAACTGGGGAGTGAGACAGACTGCACAACCCAGGGCTACAGCAAGGGGGAAATAAAGCCTCAAAACACTGATTGAAAACACCTGTGGGGGTTGAGGTGCCCGCAGACTCCTAGCCTCACAGGAGAGTTCATTGGAGAGACCCACAGGGTCCTAGAACGTACCCTAGCCAACCCACAGGGGAATCAGCACCAGAAGGGCCCAATTTTCTTATGGGTAGTGGGGGAAATGACTGAAAGCCAGCCCTGAGCCAAGCAAATGCCATTGTTCCCTCTCAGACCCTGCCCGCACATATAGCGCCATAACCCAGCAACTGAGTTGCCCCACCTTGGTGAACACCTAAGACTCCGCCCCTCACTACCTAACAGGTGTGACAAGACAAAAAAAAAATAGCCCAAGCGGAAGAACAGATCAAAGCCCCACATCAAATACAACTAAGTGACAAAGAGCCAATCTATCAAATGCACAGTTCAAAGCACTGGTGATCAGGATGCTCACAGAACTGGCTGAATTTGGTCATAAATTAGATGAAAAAATGAAGGCTATGCTAAGTAAAATGAAGGAAAATGCACAGGGAACCAATAGTGATGGGAAGAAAACTGAGACTCATATCAATGGAAAGGACCAGAAGGAAGAAAGAAAAAAACAAACAGAAAAAATGAAGAAATGAGAATTCAAAAAAGTGAGGAGAGGCTTAGGAACCTTCAGGACACCTTTAAACGTTCCAACATCCAAATTGTAGGGGTACCAGAAGGGGAAGAAGAGCAACAAGTGGAAATGTTATTTGAACAAATAATAAAGGAGAACTTCCCCAATCTGGAAAAGGAAATAGACTTCCAGGAAGTCCAGGAAGCTCAGAGAGTCCCAAAGAAGCTGGACCCAAGAAAGCATGCACCAAGCCACATCATAATTACATTACCCAATAGTAAAGATAAGGAGAGAATCCTAGAAGCAGAAAGAGATAAGAAGACAGTGACCTACAAAGGAGTTCCCATCAGACTGTCAGCTGATTTCTCAAATGAGACCTTGCAGGCAAGAAGGGGCTGGTAAGAAGTATCACAAGTCATGAAAGGCAAGGACCTACATCCAAGATTGCTCTATCCAGCAAAGCTTTCATTTAGAATGGAAGGGCAGATAAAGGGCTTCTCAGATAAGGTCAAGTTAAAGGAGTTCATCATCATCAAGCCCTTATTATATGAAATGTTAAAGGGACTTATCTAAGAAAAAGAAGATAAAAAACATGTATAGTAAAATGACAGCAAACTCACAATTATTAACAACCACACCTAAAACAAAAACAAAAACAAAAACAAAGCAAATTAAGTAGGACAGGAACAGAACCACAGAAATGGAGATCACATGGAGGGCTAGCAAGAGGGGAGTGGGAGGAAGAGAGGGGGAAAAGGTACAGAGAATAAGTAGCATAGATGGTAGGTAGAAAATAGACAGGGGGAGGCAAGAATACTATGGGAAATGTAGAAGCTAAAGAACTTATGACACATGGACATGAACTAAAGGAGGGGAATGTGGGTGGGAGAGGGTGTGGAGGGGAATGGAGGAGGGAAAATGGGACAACTGTAACAGCATAATCAATAAAATATATTTTAAAAAAGACAATTAAAAAAACAAATGTTTTTTGAGCATTTATTATGTATATGTATCTGAGCTAAAGTACAGTAAGTCAATTCATGGTTTCTTAGCACTTGAAAGGAATCTGGAGGTAAATAAAACATACAAATGAAAATGTACCCCAGTCACTATGTAGGACCAAAATGAGTGAAATGGGCATGTATTAATAGAACTTTCATTTACAGTAATGGTGAACTAGATGATTAGACCAATCCTACCTCAGATAGATGATAGATAGATAGATGATAGATAGATAGATAGATAGATAGATAGATAGATACAGATAGATGTAAAAAAAGCATAAAGTCCTAACATAAAGAGAAAACAGGTGAGAACAAGAGCATAAAGAGATGAATAACAGCTTCTGCCTTAAAACATTTGCTGACTCTGGAAAGACAGCTGAGAGGTAGAGTCATTTTTGGTGGAGGCGTGGGTGGGTTCTGCTTTGGGACACTGCCATCTGCTGGAAAAACTGAGAAGCAAGTTGCAATTTCTAGCAGACTAATAGAGCTGGAAGAACAGGGATTTCAGTTCTTTGCCTGCCAAAGGATAAAACACTAGCACTTTGAAAGTAAGGTTACAAAATCTATTCCAAGGATCACCAAGGTAAAGAAAAAAATTCTGAAGTCTAAGTCCTAGACTGCTAGCACTCTCAGGTGCCTGGCAGAAAGAAATGAAAATCCTCTCTGAAAGGTAACATCCTAGGCCTCCTACTGCTTCTAAAAATACATTTTTAGATAATTTGCTCAACAAAGATTACACATGACAACATGAGCTAATATCAACAAAAACAACAACCAGTAACAAGAGACTCCAGACACTGGAGTATTGGAGAGACCATAATACAATCATGTATATGGAGATAAAGACAAGCTTTAAATTTCAGCAAGAAACTAGGAATCATAAAAAGTGTCATTTGAGCCCTGGCTGGTGCAGCTCAGTGGATTGAATGAGGATGTGAACCAAAGGGTAACCGGTTCAATTCCCAGTCAGGGCACATGCCTGGGTTGTGTGTCAGGTCTCTCGGTAGGGAGCATGCAAGAAGCAACTAATCTAAAAATAAATAAATAAAATGTTTTTTTTTAAGTGTCATTTGAAAAAAGAACCACCAAAACCTATAAAACTATAAATGTACTGTAACTAAACTTAAAAACTCAACGGTGTTTTTCTTTTCAAGATTTTATTTATTTTTAGAAAGAGGGGAAGAGTAGTATCAGTGTGTGGTTGCCTCTCGTGTGCCCCCTACTAGGGGCTTGGCCCACAACCCAGGCATGTGCCCTGACTGGGAATCGAACGGGTGATCCTTTAGGTTTGCAGGCCAGCACTTAATCCACTGAGCTACACCAGCCCAGCTAGGGCTCAATGGAGTTTTTAATGGCACATATGAAGAGCTCATAAGCTAGGAGAACTTATCCAGAATAAAGGATTAAAATGGTAAGTTTAGAAGACAGAGTAACAGACACAGGTCACAGTAAGAGAACATAACAGGGGTTTCAGTAGAGTCCTAGAGAAGAAAATGGAATAGAAAAGAGGCAACATTTAAAGAAATATAGCTGGAGACGTCCAGTCAAGCACGTGGTGTAGGCAGACATTGCTCACCTCTTTGCACAACCACAACAAAATTACAACTAAAATAGAACAACCATCACTCAGAACTAACACAAATCGAGTTGAATGGAAGTGTGACAACTACAGAATTAAAGAAACTACATCCATCCAGACTAGTAGGAGGGGCACAGAGGCAAAAGAGGCTGGTCCCATAGCCACATGTGGTGGATAAAAATTCGGGAGGGATATCTCGGGAGCCAGGAGTCCCAGCCCCACACCAGGCCTTCCAGCCCAGGGTTCCAGTGCCAGGAAGATAAGTCCTCACAACTTCTGGCTGCAAAAACTGAGTCAGTGGAAGAAACTGCTAGAACCCCAAGCAGTTCCTCTTAAAGACCCCACACACAGGACTCACCTACTCAGACTCACTCCCTCTGGGCCGTAGGATGGAAGAGGTGGCTTGAGGGGCACCAGTGTTGTTCAGGGGGAGGCTGAGGTGTGTGGCATCAAGGTGAGCAGAGGCCACTGTCCCTTTTCTGGGCCCTCTCCCCACAGAGCTAGCAGACTGGTGCCATAACTAAGGTTCGATCAACCTGGCTAACACAGTTTGACCAGCCTTGGAGACCATCAGAGACTCTGCCCCACTGAACTTACGGGCCTACCTGCGTTGCTTTTCCATGTGAATGGCTGGTCTGAAGCTTTGTAACTTCCTAAATCCTTCCACCAAACAAGCCGCAGCTGGTTTCAGTGAGCCCCAGGACCAGAACTAGCAGCCTAGATTCACAGCTTGGCTTTGCTTGGAAATCCCCAAGCCCAGCACAAGTAGCAGCCACCTCAGATTCCTTTACGACTCAAGCAGGGTGGCCCCAGGCAAAACACAGGTGGCAGCTGATCTTGGCCTGCAGTACCTGGGAAACCCCAGGGCCAGAGCACCCAGTGGAAAGCTATGACCACATTGGAGCACCACCACTCTGGCCCTGCACAGCTGATCCTCCATGGAAGGTGGAGGTTGGTGGTCAGTGGTCACAGCCAATCCTTACAGCTGACTGGCCTGGGTAAATCCCTCCCATTGATCTGCCAATAGCAATCAAGGATCAATGACAAGAAGAGAGTGTACTCGGCCCACACAAAGTGTGCACCTCAAGTACCCAGCTTTGGTGATGGAGAGGCTGTGCCACTGGACCCTACCACATTAGGCCACACTACCAAGACACGGAGTCAAAGCACCTGTACCTAATACACAGAAACAAACACAGGGAGGCTGCCAAATGAATACAATAAGAAACATGGACCAAATGAAAGGACAGATCACAAATTCAGAAAAACAGCTAAATGAAATGGAGATAAGCAATCTATTAGATGCAGAGTTTAAAACTCTGTTTATAAGGATGCTCAAGGAACTTAGTGAGGACCTCAACAGCATAAAAAAACATCCAGTCAGAAATTAAAGATACACTAACTGAAATAAAGAACGATTTACAGGAAAACAATAGTAGAGTAGATGAAGAATCAAATCAATGATTGGGGAGATGAGGAAGCAAAAAAACAATCAACATAATAAGAAGAAAAAAGAATAAAGAAAATGAGGATCACGTAAGCAGCCTGTGGGACAACTTTAAGCAATCCAACATTCACTTCATAGGGGTACCAGAAGCAGAAAAGAAAGAGCAAGAAATTGGAAATTTATCTGAAAACAATGAAAAAAAAAACTTTCCTAATTTGGTGAAGGAAAAAAACATGCAAGTCCAGGAAGCACAGAGAGTCCCAAACAAGATGGATACAAAAAAGCCCACCCCAAGACACATCTAATTAAAATGCCAAAGGATAAAGATAAAGAGATGGGGGTGTGGAATGGGTGAAAGGTGAGGGGATTAAGAGGTACAAATAGGCAGTTACAGAATAGTCACGGGGATGTAACGTACAGTATAGGAAAGGGACTAGCCAAAGAACTTGCACACATGACCCATGGACATGAACAATGGTGGGGGGGGGATTGCCTGAGGGAGTGGGGGTGGGTCCTGGGTGGAGGAGAGCAAAAGGAGAAAACATCTGGACAACTGTAATCAATAAAATATAAGTTTCAAAAAAAATAAAGAGATGTAGCTAAAAACTTCTAAGAACAATGAAAGAAGTCAACCTATTGAATCAAGAAATAAAATGAAACTCAACCAGGATAATGTGGTGGAGCATTTACAGAAAGAGGCCACAATTCTTTTATTGTCTCTATCTATGTTCCTTAGCAATGTGACCTTGTAGTTTCACAACAAGAGGTGGTTTATTTCCCCACTCTTTGATTTGGGCTCGTTTTGACCAATAGACTGCAATAGAAGTGAGTTGCCTGTTCTGAAACTGAACCTCAGGAGGCCTTATATATGTTTTTATCTCTTGGAACCCTACTGTTGCCACATGAACAAAGTCAAGCTAACCTACTGAATAATAAAATATGTAGCTCAGTCACCTTCACTGCTCCAGCCAACACACAGAAGCGGAGATGCCTACCTGACCTGCAGCTGACTACAGGCACATGTGGGAGCCCATGTGGAACCAAGACCACATGGAACAGAGAAGAAACATCAGCTGGGTCCAGCCCAAACTGGCAACCAACAGAATTATGAACTAAGTAAACGACTGTTGTTTTAAGCCAGCAACTTTTGCAGAGGTCTGCTTCACAGCAAAAGCTAACTGACATAAATAAGTAAAAATATACCCACATAGACCTTCATTATGACCTCATAACGAAGTTGCCAAAAATTAAAAGACAAAAATCTTAAAAACAGGTGTTAACATAATTTTTTAGGTCAAAGAAATAATTTCCAAATGAGGTTTATCTTTAAGCATTCTAAAGATTTCAACTTTGTGTTAAGTGGGGAAAAAATGGGGGTAAGACAGACATTCTAGGCACCAAAAAAGAAAAAATCAGTATCTGAAATGTAGTCCAGTTTGGACTACAATTTCCCAGTATGGAAAACAATATAGGACCAAAAGGTAGATATGTTTGGACTTAAGGGCTATGACCCAAGCAAGTTGTATTCCGGCTTCACCACTAGCTGTGTGACCTTGGAGCAAGGTATTTCACTTCTGCACTTCAGTTTTCTCATATGTAATATAAAAAATATTACTTTTTAAGGCTTATGAAAAATGTAAGTAAAGTTGCTCTTGGTGCAGAGTGAACACTAGATGTTCGGGAACTTCACTCTTGAGATGGGAACCACTAAAACTGCTGGGTGCAGGAATAACAAAAAACTAGAGAATCTGAGTTAGAAGGGGCCTTTAAGGTTATACAGTCTATTCTCTGAGGTGTGTGTGTGTGTGCCTGTGTGTATCCTCCATTTTTTAAGTTTTATTCCATTCTAATCCAAAGTCTACCTCTTTAAGGCAGAGGAATTTATCTTCTTCCAAACAGCTTTTCTAATAATCAAAGGCAGCTAAAACACCTGCCGTTACTTTCTTTTCTCCAAGCTAACTGCTCATAAAATAAAATGTTTAAATATTTTTTAATTCACTAATTTTTCTAGAGAGGAAAGAGAGGGAAGAAGAAATGCTGAATTGCTGTTACACTTACTATGTATTCATTGGTTGATTCTTGTAAGTGCCCTGACCGGGGATCAAACCCACAACCTCAGCATATCGAGACAACAAGCTAACCAACTGAGCTACTCAGCCAGGGCTAAAATGAAATGTTTAGACTCCGAAGACCCAATATCTTCCTCTGTACCCTCCATAAGCCAGAACTGAAAAGAAAAGAAAAACATAAAAGGTTCTATTTTATAGGATTAACTCAACAGATACCTATCATCCATACCTCTTTATGACAGAGGTAAAAAGTATATGTATAAGATGCCATGGGGCATAAGAAAAGCAACTAACCAGGTCCTGTGTGTGGATGGGTATGAGTATGTATTGGTGGTTGTTCAGAGAAGGCTTTAGGGAAAAACAACATATGAACTGAGTTTTGAAAAACCAAGTAGATTTTAGCTAAGTGAGTAAGACAAGGCTATCGTAACAGCTATCCATTCAAATGTTCCCTCTCAAGGAGCTCCTCCTCTTCTAAAGCTTTGCATGAGAAAACAAATAAGCACAGTGCATATATGTACAAAAGCAGTGTACAAATTTGCAAAAACGCTTTTCATATAGCCAATTATCACTATCAATTATCAAAACTATCAATTGACACTGTTGTGTTAATTCATAGTTATGAGAAAATATTTTTAATCGAAGTTTTGGCAAGAAAAGCAGTATAGGTTAAAATGTGCTTTTTAAAGTAGACAAACTTGGATTCAAAGATAAGCTCTAAACCTTTGTAGAATTCACTGAATCAATATTTATTGGCCTTGGCCAGGTAGCTCAGATGGTTAGAGCATAATCCCAATACACGGAAGTTGCAGGTTTGACCCTCAGTGAGGGCACATACCAGAATCAACCAATGAATGCATAAATAAGTGGAACAACAAATCAATCTCTATCTCTCTCAAGTCAATAAATAAATAAATATATATATATATATTGAAAACAACTGGTTTAGATATCCTGTTTATTCCTAGGAACACACAGTATCAATATTTTAGAAACATTTTCTCCATCATTCCTTAATATGGAACCCTTTGTTACTCAGCTCCTAATATAAACCCAGAAATTACTGATATATTTCAAGAGTGTTTCTATCATAAATCATGTAGCTGGAGGAACTGTTTTGTTATGAGAATAAATATCCTGACACATTCTTGCTCAGATAGGACCAGATATATAGCTGCAGGCAAGGCCAAGCCTTTATTCAGAAGGCACTGGCTATCAGTTATCAAGTACATTACTTCATTTAATCTTCACAATAATCCCATGCGGTAGATTGTTACAGTAATGGCCTCCAATGAATTGTGCCTCCCTCTGACCATGTGCCTTTGCAGTGTAATTTGGCCACTCCTTCCATAAAGAAGTAAACTCATTTCCTCTCCCCTTAATCTGGGCTGGTCTTGTGACTGACTTTGACCAGTACTTGAGAACTGATGTTGTGAGACTTCCAAGTCTAGCCTTATGGGGTCTTAAAGTTTCCACTCTCACTCTCTTGGTTCTGTAAGGAAGCCTCAGCTAAACTATTGAATGAGAGACCATGTGGGGAGAAAGACCCAACCAGAGATGTATGGGTATCCATTTTAGCCCACTAGGCCCACCTAAATTGCCAGCTAACTGCACCTGCATGAATGAGTCCAGACAACATCAGCAAAACAGCCCAGTTTACCCAAAAACTCCTGAGAAAAAATAGTTGTTTTAGAACTAAGTTTTTGGTTTGTTACACAGCAATAAATAACTGAAACAGCCAATAATATAGGTACTATTGTTTATCTGCAATTCAGAGCTGAGGAAGTAAATGCTTAAGTTTCAGATATCTGCAAATACATGAACACTATACTTCTTCTGATAACTAATGCACTTATTTTCTTCAATAAAACATAAAGGAAAGCAAACATGGGGCCAGATCTAAGTTAGTTTTACTTTCATCCAAACCTATAAAAAAGTATATGCAAAAAGTATTGAGCTATGAAGGCACAGTCAAGTCATTTTCCAACCCAAAGAATAACTCAGTATGTAGTTAATAACTGTTTAATAATAACAGTAACAAAGATAATCTTATGGCACTTTCTAAGTGTCAGGTGCTGTTCTACGTGATATAAGTGTGATACAAGTGTATACACACACACATTTTGTCCCTGTCAACAAGAACTCATCTAATTATCACCAGTTTCCTGAGGGGGGAATTGCCAAAGAAAGTAAAGCCCAAGATACACAGCAAAATTTCTCACTGATAAAAGTATATTACATTTACCACCAAAGAAAAGGCTGCTCTGCTACATAAATTAGTCAGTTTCAATGCCCAGGTAAGAGCAGGCACATACCATTAATACGGATCAAGTGATCTCAGCTGTCAGGATGTAAATATCAGGCTTAATATGAGAAGTATACTGTACACAGAATGTATGTCCACTATAAAGGAACAGCACTGAGAAATCTACAAAGAGAAATGGACAATATCTATAGCTACCTATGATTAACACTGTTGACAGGCACATGTCCCAGTTTTAACTTGGAGTGGACCTAAAACTTCTACATAAATTGCGACAAAATTGCCAAACAATCCAGATACCTGTTCTATTCATCCTGACCCATATTATGAGGACATCAGCCCATGTGCTCTTCTTCAGAGTTGGTGGCGGATAGTACACAAGGACCCAAATAACATGGTCCGAGTGGTTCTGGACGACATGATACCGGCTATACCTCCTCAACCCCCCACAGCCTCAAGAAACGATCTCCCTAAAAAAACTCTGCATCGAGGTCCCAAAAGAATTTCCCTCAACTGAAAAAAAAAATCCAAGGAGATACACAATTCGGTGTGAGAGGCCAGCCAGCAATAGGAAGTGCCACCAGGGAAGGCTGAGAAGGCCGTGGGAGCAGTCGTCCCTCGGAACGCGTTTCCAGAATCGTAGGAGGGGAGTAAGGCATGCTGTCGAGGGCTGAAAAGGTTGCCAGTCACCGCAGGTCTGTGGCCCCAAGGGCTCCCCGCACAAGGTCCCCTCCAGCTTTCTGCTGCTTCCAACATTTGCCTCCACAACCGCAATCAGGCCCGCCCCCTTGATCTGCAGGCCGGCTACTGGCCACACAATCGAAAGCCGCCGGCAACCCAAGGAAAACAACTCTGTGGCTTCCCTCCCCACCTCCCATGGCCCTCGGAAATACTCACTTGCCCGCCAGATCTTTATGAGAGCCGCTCGAATTCATGAGCTGAGCCAAATCCTGTCGCACAGCTGCCGCCATCTTTCTTCCAGCTCAGCCAAGGATGCAGGCCTCAAAACCAAAAAGAAAACGAGAGTAGTCCTCCAGAGCGCAGCCAGAGGGAATCCGAGATGCCACCGAGTAGCGTCTGTGTGGGCCAGAGCGCCGAGTGTGTGAGCTTGCGCTTGGTCCGCCCCTAGGGTTGAGTAACGCAAAGCTCCACCCCTGAAGTCCAAGGCCCGCCCAGACCTCTCTCGCAGGCTCAAACTCGCACGCTCCCACTTCGGATTGGCGGATAAACTCCAGGGGAGTGTGTCATTTGTGCAACTCTAGTTAGTTCCGGGTAAGCAAAAAACGACGGCGTTTTCATTAAGTTCCGTGTCTCGCGTTTATGGTTTACTATTCTTGTTCATTTAAAACAGCTTTTAAACTACCTATGGTTAAGAACGAATTGTTTTTAAAGCCCCGGCTGGCATTGCTCAGTGGATTGGGTGCAGGCTGAGAACTAAAGCATCGCAGGTTCGATTCCCAGTCAGGGCACATGCTTGGGTTGTGGGCCAGGTCCCCAGTGGGGGCCACATGAGAGGCAACCACACATTGATGTTTCTCTCTCTTTCTCCCTCCATTCCCCTCTCTAAAAATAAATAAATAAAATATTTTTTAAAAAAAGAACAAATTATTTTTATTGCCAATTTATCAGACAGGTACTTTTGTACAGCACAATTTAAAATGTCCACATTCCCTCTCATACTTTGTACCCTGTTTATGGGTTGATCATATATCTCAATTTGTCGAGGACAGTGCCATTGTTGTCCAGAAGTAATTATAGATAACACACCCGCTCACTTTGGAAACTGTACTATTTAGAAGAAAAGTTATGCATTCATTATATCTTTTCATGTAATTGTATTCATTACTTACATAGCCTTACAGATTTTCTTTCTGAAAATAAATAAATGTAAATTTTTACCCTTTCTTGTTTTCACAAATGGTAACACTCCATATCATTACTCTGCTATTGATTTATCACTTTTTCTGGATATTTTACCATGTAAGTACAGACAGCTTCTTCATTCTCATTTAAAGCTGGAGAGTATTACCTAAAATGAAATTATGCCATACTTTATTTAATCCTTACAGCTAGACATTTGGTTGTTTTTAATCAATCAACCAATACTCAATGAATAACCTTGTACATACATCATTTTATATGTGTATAGGTAGAATACATTCCAAGAAAAAAGTCAAAGGGGAGATTTACTTACAATTTTTAAAGATCTCGCCAAATTGCGTTTTATAAGAATGGTACAATTTTGCCTTTCTACCAGCAATATGTAGGAGTGCAATTTTCTACAGCCTTGGCTACAAAGGATGTAAAACTTTTTAATTTTTTCCATCTTGATATGCAAAAAATATATATAACATGTTCTATTGGGAAGAGGAATGAAGAGAAGACCAGAACAAGGAAGTGATACTTTATACTTTAAGAAAGTGATATGGAGGTTGCCCACATCAATTTAGATCTCACTGCACTGGCAAGAACTTTGTCAAATGATCAAGCCTAGCATCAGTGAGACTGGAAATTTGGTTTCCAACTGTGTAAGCTTTTACCCCCAAAAAAGGAAAGGATGGTTTTAGGGAGATCATCAGCAATCTCTACTACTCTGTCCCTCTGACACCTAAATATCTGTGTGTATACTTCTTTGTACAGGAGAATACTCTCACCCCTAAAGAAGAGAGTTAAAATTCCCATTTAGTTTCTATATCAGCTTAAAATCCAGGATGTCTGATTATGCACAATCTTCTCCATCAGGTCAGATTGTGGATTTTCATGGTCCAAAGGAATATAGACTATAAAACAAAGTATCTTCCTCATGCCCTGTACATGTAATATGAAATGATAGTGGACCAGGAATAGGATAATCACAGTTAAAACTCTGAAAAAGTAAGAATGGGAAATAAAGCGGTACTTGCTGATAGTAATGGTAGAATCCCAGATAGGAATCATGAACAGCCACTATCCTGATAGTGGAGTAAGTTCCTTGGTCAAACCCTAGTTCTGCTCTTTGAGAGGATCTCTATTGTCTATTACGTTCTATTGGCCCAGTCTTTGACCTCTGAATACAAATTAACTGGATGTTGGAGAGTATTCCCTCTTTGGGGGAATGCCTTGGAGCTGAAACAATTGGAGGCTTTTGTAGGCCAGGTTTTTCAAGGTTTTTATTTTTATTTGTTTGTCTTATTATTTATTTATTTATTTTTAGAGATGGGGAAAAGAGAAAGGGAGGGAGAAAAATAGTGATGGGAGAGGGAAACATCGATTTGTTGCCTCTTGCAATGCACCCCAACTGGGAAATGAACCCACAACCTAGGCATGTACCCTGACTGGGAATTGAATCAACAACCCTTTGCTTTGTGGGATAATGCCCAACCAACTGAGCCACACCATTCAGGGCAGTGTTTTTATTTTTTCAAAAATACAATTTCATTGAACATTCAGTAAACTTTGTTTGCTTCCAGTTTCAGGTGTCAGTAACCACACCCAAAGTTGCTTCTAGAAGTAGTTGTTAAACTAGCCTTATTCCCTGCTTTTATGCTCAACCTATTCTCTTTCTTTTTCTTTATTTTTTGTAGTTTTCAAACCATTCTCTTTTTTTAAGTATATTTTTAAAGATTTTATTTATTTATGTTTAGAGAGAGGGGAAGGATAGGAGGAAAAGAGGGAGAGAAACATCAATGTGTGTTTGCCTCTTGAGCGTACCCTACTAGGGACCTGGCCTGCAACCCAGGCTTGTGCCCTGACTGGGAATCAAACTGGCAACTCTTTGGTCCTCAGGCCAGCACTTGATACACTGAGCCATGCCAGCCAGGGATCAAACCATTCTTGCCATCTTTTTTAGTGATTGCAGCCTTGAAATCATCTGAAGCAATAGACTTAAATGAGAAGAGAACTCTATTTTTTTCTCTTTTGAGAAGAGAACTCTATTAATTTAGTTTTTGCTTCAACTTATCTTTGTTTTCTGCTGTGTGTGTGTGTGCACACATGCCAGAAAGTCTTAATGGGCTATGAGAAATCTGTAAGCCAAGCCTTCCTGTCTGCTATTTAGGGGTACATTAGCATTTGGCTTTTTCAACTTAGTGAAGCCTTAGAATTTATGCACATTTTATCCCCTTATTACCATGACTTAAAACTTTACTTGTAATACATTGCTAAAAGCAAGAAGAAACTGTGAGACACAAAATTTCCTCCTTCCAGATATCTCCACTATAGCTATATAAGCTAGGGAGGGAGGTTGCCTTCCTAATTATTGTAAGCAGCAGTTTTACTAAATTTTTTGATATAACAAGGCTTCCCCTTTCCAGACTGATAGTTATCACTGCCCAGTTGAGGCAGGATAATAAGAGGCTAGGAAAATTCCTGGGCAAGTGGAATGGGGAAACTGAGACAAGAAAATTAAACAAGGTCAAACAGTTTGAGCAACTTACAGCCAACTAGTGAATTGCAAGACCGTATCTCCCCTAACCAGGGACACTTGAGAGCAAATGCTTTATACCTGTCCTCCTTAGTCAGAGAATATATAACCTCCCTGGTCATAAACCATGATGTCTGGGGAAGAGGGGAATGCTAGTGTAAACAGGAGAAATAACACATGAACAAAGGGAGCCAACTGGGGAAGGAAGCTGCATGACTCCCCTTTCAGCTGCCCCTCTCAAGAGAAACAGCATGTCTGTGCTCCCACTAGGAATTTCCCCCTTCCAAATCCCCATGTTTCCCTTATATAAACTTGTTTCTGAAAGCTCAAGGTAAGGTAGATGTAGGGTTTTTACAAACCATCTTCTCAGATTGCTGGCCTCTGATATTAATAAAAGCACAATTATAATCCAATAATCTCTGTTTTTTGGATGAGCAGTGACAGACAGCACAAGCCCTGGATTTGGTTGTCCTCTGATTTTACAACCTCTGAGAGAAGGCTACATATTTTTAGGTTTTGCTTATAGCAGTGAAGAAAAGAAACTTGCATGACACTCAAAGCTTATTCTCACCCTCTTTTCAGTTGCTTAGCAAGAAGTTAGCCAAGAATATTTGAATTAACTCAAAGGAAGTGCACAAATCCTATTTCTTTTTCACTATGCAAAACCGGGTCCCAGCCCTGACCTACTGAGTAAAAATTGTTATTTTAACAAAATCCATCTAGCAATTCCTTCACATAAAAGTTTGAGTAGCCCTGCTGTAGCAGATGTCAACACTACTGGTATAGGATCTCTTCTCTCTAAATTCTCGTTGAATAAGGCCATTTATTTCCCTGGCCAGGACACCTCATTTTTACATATTGGACTAGGTGGTCTCTACACCCTCAATTTCCAAAAAATATGCAAAGAAAGTCATCCTCGCTCCTTTTCCTGGTGCATCTTCCACTCTCTGTCCCATGTGCCCAGTTCATACATATCTAGCTAGAGAAGAAAAAGAGAGCATTGTGTATATGCTGCTGTTTTCTGAGCATTAATCCTTACTGTACATTTATTCCATATGTTGCTAATGCTGTGTGACAAAGTTGTTTTAGAGTGATCTTGTGTGTTTCCTAGCCTAGACCCAGAATCAGCCACCTTTTCAAAAAACCCTGTTTCTACTTTCTAAAAAGATATTTACAGATATGAATATGAGTGCTAAGGATTCTCATTGGTACTGTATTGGTCATTTGGGGAACTCTTCATAGGATAGAACTAGGAAATGTCTACATATTTGAAGGATAAAATAACTCATGAGTTCATACTGATACTTCCAAATTCAGTTTAGGTGATTTTATTTAACCTCTTCTGTATTACATTCGTATCTCTTTCCACATCTGGAATCCTGGCTCACAAGTACATAGGGAATTATAGAATTCGTATATTCAATAGTTATTCATTTCATTCATCCCATGTCATACACACAACAACCTCAGTATAACAATACTAATACTACCACCCCCAAGATGATTGCTGAAAAGAGTTCAATATATCCCTGCTATTCCTCTCATTTCCTCTCATTTTTAATTGTATTGTATCTATATAGTGAGCACATATAGCTATTACAAACAATGCTGAGTTCATCTTAATCTTCATTTAATCTTAGTTTTATAAGTAATACATATTTAATGGTCACCATCAGCTCTTATATTGATATCTCTCCAGCCATCTTAGTAGCCTGAAACTAGTTCCGTAACAGGTTTCTATGGAAGGGCTCATGGAAATCATATTCTTGCATGCTCTTATATGTTGGTGACATCTCGTTGGGTTTTTTTATGTATAAAAATCAGTTTTAGCCCTGGCTGGTGTGTCTCAGTGGATTGAGAACTGACCTGCACACTGAAAAGTTGCTAGTTTGATTCCCAGCCAGGACACATGCCTGGGTTGCAGGCTAGGTCCCCAGTTGGGGGTATATATGAGAGGCAACCAGTCGATTAGAGGCAAAGAGCCTCTAATCAGAGCATACCTGAATTCCTTTTTCTATGAAACTATAAATTTTTTACATTCCATGCCTGCCTTAGACTCCTGATCAACGCAGTAATGGCGGCTGAGTCCATTGCTATACAAAACTCTGTATAAATAGCCTTTGCCTGATTGAGCTTCATGTTTATTTCCACACCTACCCCTCTGCCTTTCCAGTTCATTCCCTCTCCCTTCCCTTTTCCTCTCCTTCCCCCAGGTTCCCATCCTCCTTGTTCTTCTTACTTTTCTTCTTTTTATAAGTAACTTGTTCTTCCCACCTTGAATATTTAAGATTTCTTTACAGAGGTTTTCCTTGAGTATGCTTAGGTGTGTCTCTCCTCATTGATCTTACCTGAAACTCAGTGACCCCTTTCATCTGCAAAAGCAACTCTTTAGGTAAGGAAAATTTTCTATTATTATTTGTTTAATTGTTATGTTCTCTCTCATTGAAAAATAGACAAGTAAATTTATTGTTGACTAATATTCTTTACTAAACTAAAATTATACTATGTATAAAACAGCATTGTATGTACAGATGGATTAAATGCCATAATATATACAATTATCTTTAAAGCCAGGATGTAAGTTACAATGATTACAAATATAAGATTTACATTAATACATTCTCCATAGTGAATCATTTGCTGTTCTAGCTTGAAATCATCATTTGAGAATCAGATGATCATTTTCCTTCACTTTATGGTCCCTCAAAATCACTTGGCCAGATATATCAATAGAACATGAAGTTTCATTTGTGTCTAATTTCTGTTTGGCCCATTTTGGTTGAGATACATTCTCTTTGCGTACCTCTATATCTGAGAGCTTCGAAGAGCTCATTGTTTCAATGATATATTTGCTTTTGATTGAAGAAATGTAGAACATTGTAAAAAGTCTCCAAATTTCTGTAGCATTCCTTATTTTTTTCTTTGTGTCCAAGTGCACATTAACTGCAGATGCCTGATTCCATAAAGAATATATTTTCTGAGATGACAATCATGTGGAAACCTGTTTCTTTTGTCAGAAGAATCTCTGTGCTCAGAAATAGAGGGCTTCAAATTAATTCTGGGTGCAGTATTCTTCTTGTTTTTACATTTCACCAAGTTCTCCTCCATTTCATTACTCTTCCTCTTTTGAGCATTGGAACTCTTAACTATTAGTGGTAAGGTACAACCAAGGTGTTTCACTGCCATTTTGTTTGGCTGTAAATGTGTAAACTGAATTTAGGTTTTGGAAATCAAGTGCTTTGATTATTTTCTCTTGACACTTCACAAGGGTTAAGGATTACACATTCATCCTCTACTTCACTGCTGGAAATTTCAAAACTTGTAGAACGATATTCAATTTTAACTCCACCAAGATCTATTGAACTCATAAGTCTGGGCTTGATTGATATCCATAGTTTCTTTTTCTGCTGTAGAAGCCTGTAGTATGATCCTTGCTTTAATTGTTCAATTTCATTATCTTTTTGTAAGTGACTGGAGATCAGTGCTTTTAGCTGTATTTCTAAAGCTACAAGCAGCTGACCCCCTTCTTCTCACCACTTTTGAAGGGTACTATCTTTCTCTGCCAGCTGTGCTATAAATATTTCCTGGAAAGACTGTCATGAACCACATGACAAAGCAAGGTATCCAGCCATTTCTCCAAGGGGCTCTTGTTGGCCTCAAAAATCAATCTTAATTACTTAAAGCTTTTTGGTGACATCCAGAGTCCAGGCTGACTTCATAAAGAGTTGCTGAATTCAATCTCTAGCTGTGTAGCTTGGTGAGGAGGAGGCTGTCCACAGAGTCTGAAGCGATGGAAAAGGATTAGAATCCTCTCTCCAAACTTCTCAGTGACAGGGTTAGAGGGTCAGCCTGGGTGAAGCTTCCACTGCCCACTGCTCCCCTAGTCACAAGTCTCGGAAGGCAGAGAAGAGGGAGAAATAGAGAATGTCCATGTACAGGCCACCAAAATATTAGGGTGGTCAGTGACACGGGCTGTGAAAGAATTAACAAAGAGATGAAAGTGTAGAGAGTAATGTTTTTATTTTACTTTCCCAAGAGAGGGAAAGAGCTAGGTGCGGAGATATGCACCAGCCCATCATTACCTCTATTTTATCTGTTTCTTTCTCTTCTTCTGGAACTCCAACTAGTCATACATCAGCTCTCTTTATATTCTTTGCTCTGTGCTTTGAGATGTATTTTACATTTCTCAGGCCACTTAGAAAGATTCATTCTCCTTCAATATATCTTCAATGTCATGTTTCTAAAATTATGGTTTTCTTATGCTTACCCATGTAAAAATGTTATAGCTGCTTTATTTATAACAGCCTCAAGTGAAAATACCCCAAATGTTCATCATCAGGAAATTGGATAATCAAGGTGTGGTATATTCATTAAATAGAATACTACTTGGTATTAAAAAGAAAAAACTTAGCCCTGGCCAGCGTAGCTCAGTGGATTGAGTGCAGGCTGCAAACCAAAGCATTGCAGGTTCGATTCCCAGTCAGGGTACATGCCTGGGTTGCAGGCCATGGCCCCCAGCAACCGCACATTGATGTTTCTCTTTCTCTCTTTCTCCCTCCCTTCCCTCTCTAAAAATAAGTAAATAAAATCTTTTTTTAAAAAAAGAAAAAACTTCAGACACATGTGTTAAAGAACAAAATTCAACTTAGCACATATGAAGATTTAATTGGCTTTATCAGGTGATTCATGAATCAGGCAGCATCCCAACTAACAACTGAAAGGGCACTCCAAGTTGTATAAAAAGGAACATTTTAATAGGCAGAAAGAGGGTGGGAGTGGAAAGTTAAAAAATAGTGGATTATTTCAAGCAACTTCATCACCCTTTAGGGGAAATATTAACAAGCAGATGACTTTGCTAATGGTGACCAGGAAATTTTAGACTGATTTGTCTAAAATTCTATTCCTGAGACAGGGTGAAACTGCAATTTAGTTAGCTATTAAGTATTTGTGGGGCTTGGCACAAGTGACTCCATTTTGGGTTTGTTGTTTCTTTTGAAGATATGTAATAACATGAATGAATCTCAAAAATAATATACAGTGAAAGAAGCCAGGCATTAAAAAATGTATACAGTAGTATCCCTTATCCCTAGGAGATATAGTCCAAGACCCCCACTGGATGCGTGAAATAGTGGGTAGTAGTGAACCCTGTTTATGCCATTTTCTCTTATACATATATATCTATGATAAAGTTTAATTTGTAAATTAGGCACATTAAGAGATTAACTACAGAAAGAAGGACATTTTCCTGGGAGAGCAGAACACACAGGAATTCAGAAAGCTGGGCCTGCACATGAGGAGGATGCTGTGCTCTCTCAGGCAGTGTGACAGCTCTAGAAGTATTGTGAACATGGCCTAATCGAGTGATCTGGGGAGGGCAGGAAAATACCAGCCCGGGTTTTAGCAAGTTGCAAGCTTTGGCGTTCTTCTTGATTACCTGTGCTTTTCAAATCAGGGAGGACCAATCAGAGAGGAAATATAGATTCTGCATCTTGTTCTAAAGGTTGGAGCAGAGCATTGGTTTCCTGAAGATACTTAGGTCTTAATTTTTCTGCCCTGGCTGGTGGGGCTCAGTGGATTCAGTGCCAGCCTGTGTACCAAAAGGTCACCAGTTTCATTCCCAGTCAGGGCACCAGCCTGGGTTGCAGGTGGGTCCCTGGTTGGAGGCATGCAAGAGGTGACTGATCAGTGTATCTCTCACACATGGATGTTTCTCTCCCTTTCTTTCTCCCTTCCTTACCTTCTCTCTACAAATAAATAAATATAATCTTTAAAAAATAAATCTTGCCCTGGCTGGTGTAGCTCAGTGGATTGAGTGCGGGCTGCGAACCAGGCATCGCAGGTTCGATTCCCAGTCAGGGCACATGCCTGGGTTGCAGGCCATGTCCCCCAGCAACCGCACACTGATGTTTCTCCCCCTCTCTCTCTCTCTCTCTCTCCCTCCCTCCCTTCCCTCCCTAAAAATAAATAAATAAATAAAATCTTTAAAAAATAGTTAACTCATTAAAAAAATAAATCTTAATTTTTCTGAACAATAAAATTGTCTCAAACTGACTCTGTGAAGTTGTGCCCAACTTTCTTGGCAATAACATCTGAGTTTTGATTCAGTAATATTAGCAATAGACTTCCAGTCAAGGTGGAGGCACAGACAGACACACTTTGCCTCCTTGTGCAACCATAAAAAAGAATTACAACTAGATCTCAAAACAAATAACATCTAGAACTGTCAGAAAATTGAGCTGTATGTAAGTCCAACAACCAAGGATTTAAAGAAGCCACATCAATCTGACAGGTAAGAGGGGCAGAGTCACAGAGACACGTAAAGAGGTGTTGATGCACAGTGTGGCACAAAGAGGTGGTGCCAGTATTGGAACATATGGTCCCACATTCACATATGGCGGATAAAAACTGGGAGGGATACCTAGAGAGTGAGCAATCCCAACCCAGGCCAGACCACATAGCCCAGTGTTCCAGTACCAGGAAGATAAATCCCCATAATTTCTGACTGTAAAAACCAGAGGAGGTTGGGGCAGCAGAAAGAACTTCCACATTTTCAGGACACTCCATTTAAAGGGTCCACACGGATTTAGAATGTATGCAAACCCACCAACTCAGACATTCACCACCACGACAACAGCTAGAAGGGTGCCAGTAGCATACAGGAAATGGGTCAAGTGACTGGAAATGGGGGCGAGTGCCAAGCAAACCTCCAGAAGCCATGCAGTGGCATTGCCCTCCAGCAAGCCCTCTCCCAACACAGAGCCACAAAGCAGTGAAGAAGGTTGCCCCACCCTAGCAATTACCTAAGGCTCTTCCCCCACACAATTTATAGGTGCCTTTTCTACAAATTGAGGCCACCCTATTAGGACAGAGAGTGAAAGCAGCTCTATCTAAACACAGAAACAAACCCAAGGAGGCTGCTGAATTGAGGAGACAAAGAAATATGGCCCAAATAAGAGAACAGAACAAAACCCCAGAAAAGAACTAAATGAAACAGAGATAACAACCTATCAGATGCAGAGTTCAAAACACTGGTGATCGGGGAGCTCAAAAAACTCACTGAGTATGGCAATGACATAAAGGAAGGGACAAAGGTTATGCTAAGAGAAATAAAGAAAAATCTACAGGGAACCCTCAGTGGAGGGGAGGAAGACAGTATTCAAATCAACAATTTGGAACATAAGGAAGAAATAAGTACTCAACCAAAACAGCAAGAAGAAAAAGGAATTCAAAAAATGACGATAGCATAAGGAGCCTGTGGGACATCTCCAAACATACCAACATCTGAATCATAGGGTTGCCAGAAGGAGAAGAGAAAGAGCAAGAAATTGAAAACTTACTCGAAAAAATAATGAAAGAAAACTTCCCTAATTTGGTGAAGGAAATAGACATACAAGTCCAGGAAGCACAGAAGAATCCCAAACAAGTTGGACCCAAAGAGGACCACACCAAGACAAATCATAATTAAAATGCCAAAGGTTAAAGATAAAGAGAGAATTTAAAAGCAGCAAGAGAAAAGCAAGAAGTTACCTACAAAGGAGTGCCCATAAAACTGTCATCTGACTTCTCAAAAGAAACTCTGCAGGCAAGAAGGGACTGGCAAAAAATACTCAAAGTGATAAAAAGCAAGGACCTACAATCTAGATTACTCTATCCAGCAAAGCTATTACTTAGACTTAAAGGGCAGATAAAGTGTTTCCCAGACAAGGTAAAGCTAAAAGAGTTCATCATCACAAAGCCATTATTACATGGAATGTTAAAAGGACTTATTTAAGAAAAAGAAAAAGATCAAAACTATGAACACAGAAAGAGCAAGAAGTGCACAACTATCAACAACTGAATCTAAAAAAGTTAAGTAAACAACCAGAACAGAAACAGAATCAGATATGGAGATCATTTGGAGGGGTATCAGCTTGGGGGGGTGGAAAACATGCAGGCATTAAGAAGCACAATTGGTAGGTACAAAATAGACAGGGGGAAGTTAAGAATAGTATAAGAAATGGAGAAGCCAAAGAACTTATATATACAACTCATGGACATGAACTAAGGGGAACTGCTGTAGGGAAGGCGGGTACTGGGCGGAGGGGGCCATAAGGGGGGGAAATTGGGACAACTGTTTTAGTATAATCAATAACATTTAAAAAAAAGAGGTTAATAATAATAACTAATATTACAGTAGAACAATTATAACAATATACTGTAATAAAAGTTATGTGAATGTGGTCTCTCCCTTTTCAAAATATCTCATTGCACTGTACTCACCATTTTTTCACTTAAAGGAAGCATTTTACAGCTACTTTTTGGCATATCCAAATTGCTAGCATCATTACTCTTGTGCTTCAGGGCCATTATTAAGTAAAATAAGAGTTACCTTGAAAGGATTATGCAAAAGAAACAAAACAAAACAAAAACAAAGCAAACCCAAAAACTCATAGGCAGAAAAATAGTATGGTGATTACCAGAGAGAAAGGAGGATAGGGGAAGGTAAGACATGGTAAAGGTGGATAAATGGTGATAGGAGACTTGACTTGGGGAGGTGAACACACACCACAATATACAGATCATGCATTACAGAATTGAACACCTACCTAAAACCTATATAATCTTATTAACCAATGTCACCCCAATAAATTCAATAAAAAAGTTTCTCGATCACAAGCACTCTGGTCCCATCTCAGTCAATCAGGTAACCCAGACATCTACTAAGTGACTCATGGGCAGTAGCATATACAGGTTAAATGAGCTGGACAAAGGGATGATTCATGTCCTGGACAGGATGGAGCAGATGACAGTATGAGATTTCATTCGGTACTGAGAATGGCATGCAATTTAAAATTTAAGAATTGTCTGAGCATTTGAGATCTTTCTTCCAGGCATGTCATCAGTTTGGCTCAAATAAATGCTTATAATAATTCTCTATAAAAATTGAAAATAAAATAAAATTTATGAATTATTTCTGGAATTTTCCATGTAGTATTTTTGGACTTGCCTATGGATTATCATAGCTTGATTGTCTCAAGTTGCATTCTCTGTTACTCTCAAATAAACTCATTTTGCTGGCAAAATAACTGGATATTTTATTTTTGAGATTGTCACTATGGTTCCATCTACATGTTCTAAATCAGACAAAACTAATCCATGGTGATTTAAAGTCAGAAATTGTCAGAGGATGGTGGGAATTACTGAGAAATAGTAGGAGGTGATAGAAATATTCTATGTGTTGGTAGTGGTGTAGGTTTTATTGGTGTATAGATTTATCAAAATTCACCATACTGTACCCTTAAGATCTGTGCATTTACTGAATGTAACACCTTAATTTTAAAAGGGAACAAAACCAAGCTATTTGTTTCATAGTCTTGTCTGAATGTATTGAATTTAGTCTTTTGAGGTTTTTATTTGTGCTTTAATGTATTTATTTATAGTCTAGATTGTCTTCTGTAGCAGTTTCAAAGGCTAGTGCTTATCCAGCCTCAGAGGAAGAGAAGCTTCAGTACGATTGTTCTGCTTCCCCAAAGTTCCCCAAGTGTCAGGATCAGCAGGTCCTCTAGTAATGGGGTGCAGAGCATAAGTCCCCTGAAAATAGGAGAACAACCCCCATAATTTTTGATTGGGTGAAGAGGGGGAATGGATGTTACAGTGTTTGAGATACATTGCATAACAATGACAAGTTAATAGCCGTGCCTTTCTGAAGGGAAGAGGCTGCAGTCCAGGGTAAACTGTGAATTGTGTTTGACTGCAAAACCCTTCAGGGGCTTGTGATAAGCTGGGATACAGTGCCTGTGTGAAAGGAAGTGGGCAGATACCCACCCAGAATGGCCATGCATTTCTGGGAACTTTTGCCCTGACTAAAGATGGCAACCAAAAGAAGGTAAAGGATATGGGGGAAATGGCAGAAATGGTGGACACTAACACACCAAAGGAAGGGCTGGATATGAGGCCACGCAGGAAGTTCCAGGCCAAGAATTTAAATCAGGGTGGACTGAAAGAGGGGAGAAGCCATGTGGTCCAGAGTAAAAGAGAGAAGGTCTGAAAGCCAGAAGAAGTCTGGTGAATTGCAGGAGCTGGTGGTGCAGTACTGGGCGTGGGGAGTTGGGGGCAGTATACCTGCCTAGTCACCCAGATTCGAGTCTGCCTAGAGAAGATGGCAGCAGAGCTGATGGAGCTGCTTGGGACCTGCCTAACCACCCAGATTCATGAGGGATGCTTGGAGCTGAACTGTGACCAGGAATGCTGAGCTGCAGACTTCTGCTTTTCTGAAAGACAGTTATGTCTGACTGGCATATCTTGAAACTGGCCTGGTTTGACAAAAGGAGGCAGGACTGTGTGTTTGGGGCTGGTTTTAAAGGGAGTGGAACTTAATGGCAGAAATCTGCCATTATTCTAAATCTGTATAACCTTTAAATAAATAACCCCTTTCTTTTTTCACCAAACTTGGGCATTGGGAGTCATGCTTCTTGGTGGCAGGCAATTGAACATCACAGCTGTTCCCAAACAGTGTTGGCAGGATTCTATAAACACTCTTAAGAACGATGCTTGGTCAGGTACTCTCCCTCTCCCTCCTCTTGGAGGTCCATGAATCTTTACAAGCTATACTCTCTCCATTATCTAGTGCATTGTGATCCTCTTCCCTTTCTGTCTCTAGACTCATTATAACCTTAAGTTTCATTCATGCCATCTAGTGCCTACTGCATCTGTCTGCTGGTTCCACATAAGTCTAGTGGGGTCATATAGTTGAATTGTAAGTGGGGATAATTGTGAGAGAGTTGTGATAGACTGATTCATTTTTGTAAACTACCTGGTACCCAGACATGTGCACTTTGTATTTAGTTAAGTGCTCAAAAAATATTTGTTAAATTTGTTAGTTGGATAAAGAGGAAACCTAGAAAATCCCAGCATCATTGAATGTGATGTTGTGTCCATCTAAATCTCACTTCTCCAGGGGTGGCATAAAATCAAGGAGCACACAAATCCAAAGATTGATTAGGAACTAATGTCAGTAAGGTTGGGGAATATTGTCTGAATATGCCACCAACTGTGGCAAAAAACAGAAGCAGATAGTGAAACTTGGATTGTAAAGCAAGAACTCTGAGAGATAGAAAGACAAGTAGGAAGGGATGGGTTAAGAGAGTTAAGTAGGACGACTCTTCTGGATAAAAACTGATGAGAGTTGTGGTCCAACAATAGAGACCCTCAGGTTCTCTTAATAAAAATAATACCTGGAGGAATTCCAGCTTCTGCCTCAGTGTAGAAAGCTAGAGAAAGCATTATTCCCACCATTACAACAATAAGCTAGGTAATCTACAAAATCATTACTTTTACTGAGCCAATCAGGGAATTGAGGTCACAGGACAACAACTAGCTTGAAATGTAAGGAAAGACTAGAGTTCTAAACAACAGAAGAGGTGCAAAAACTGGGTCATCTGTAGCAGAGTATGGAAAGGAAGGTGATGAAGCCTTACAAAAAAAAAGAATACTGCTAATTTTTTTTAATACATTCCCAAAGACTGAGTGTGGGCTGGCATGGTAATCTCATAGGAGCCACGATCATAAGGGGAGTTCACATTCACTCCCAGGCTTTTCTCCAAGGACCTCCACTAGGCACCCAGGACAAAGACTAGGGGCTGGGTGGCAGATAAGCATAGAGAAGAAGACTGGCTGCCATTGCAGGAAAGGTAGCATGAAGCCCAGACTCCTCTCCTCTAAGGAACGAAAGGCTTAAACTGATGGAGAAAGGCAGCAAACTTGTTCCTCAAGGGCCAGGTGGAAGCCCATTGCAGCTGAAGGAAAAGAGGGAAAAAAATACCCCAGCAACAAACCCCTATTCCTGAGAGAGGACTGGAAATTGTCCCGGGCCCAGACCATTAGAGGTCATTATGCTGGGGAGGATCAGGATCACAGAGACCCAGGAACCCAAAGCCTGGGTAAGAATGAAGTTGGAACAGGATCAAAGAGAAGCTGTCTTCCTTATCCTCCCCACCACAATCAGTCTAGCAAGCACCAAGTAACAAGCAGTTTACTGCTGGAAAAAGGGGATAAGCTTAGATGGATCCTCTCTGAGTGGCAGGAACACAGAAGGCCTAAAGGTAGATTTATGACAAAGGGATTCATGAACAAAGGAACTTCTAAATAATCTTCTGGAAACTAACCTAGTTTGAGAAAATTTGGTCAACTAGTATATACTTTTAGTACCTAGCAGAATACCTGGCACATAATAGGTACCCAGTAATACATTCGTTTTGTCAGGTTTTAATTTTTTTAATCCTCCCTTGATGATATGTTTGTTGATTTTTAGAGAGAGACAAAGGGGGAGGGAGGGAGGGAGAGAGAGAGAGAAGCATTGATGTGAGAGAGAAAAATCATTGGGTCACTTCTTGTATATGCCCACTGGGATTCCAGCAGGAAACCAAGGTATGTAAACTGACCCACAGACTTTACCAATTCCAAGCCTGTGCTAATTTTATGTCCTTGCCTTGCTAAATCCTAACAACTGAATTTGAGGTGGAGGTACAGGGTGCTATTGATTATGGCAGAATAGAACAAATATTTGAGGCAGAGACTGTGTAGCAGCTTGATACCCCTCTCTTCATTTAACCCTCAGAACCCTGGGAAGCTTTATTTTTATTCCATAGATGAGAAAAGTAACAATAAATGTTGTACACTAATAAGTGGAGTTGCCAGAATTTAAAACCAGGACTGCTTGATTCCAAAGTGAGTGCTACTTCCACTGCATCTCACCTCCTCCATTGTTCCAGGACTACTGTATGTTCACACGTTGACCTGTATGTTCTCCGGGCTTCGTTAGCAATTACAGACTGTACTACACTATTTTGCATTACACTCTTTTGTAATTTCTGTTGTTTCTCCTGTTTAATTCTTGTCTCACACGGAGTAGTTATAAACTGAATAATCTCTCAGTGACTGTTTATCCAACGTCAAATGTAGGCATCTTTTCTTATTTTATAATAAAGGATAGGAGGAAAATTTTTTTAAAAAACGACTAAATACAAGAACTTTTGATTGTTAGTCTTAGCAATATACTGCAAAAAAAACTCCCTTTCAAAATAAATGTAACTTTGAGTGGTCTCCAGGGGCTTTTCAGCTACTCCTACAAAATTAGTGCCTAAAAAAAACGACAAAATTTGGCATTTGTGAATATTGATCACCGTTCCATGCAAGCACATCAAACAGTGGCACGATACTTGAAATCCCCAAGAACACTAGATCGGGGGGCCCGCCCCATTGCAAACGCGATCCCGCCCTTGCCCCTCCCAGTCACCGCAGGATGGAACCTTCGGTGCAAAAGCTTTGACAGATATCCCACTCCGAGTCACGTGAAGCAGGAGCGTACTTACGGCGCCTTGCGGAATGACGCAAGGCCGGGTTGCCCGGGCTGTGGGTGGGGGCCCAGCGGCGTCTAAAGGGCAGGGGCGGAGAAAGCCTGCCGGAGAGGCGGGACGGACGGAAAGGAGGGGCGGGCTGAGAGGGGCGCGCAGGCGGGGAGGGCCTAGCGTATTATGGGATGCAGCGGCGGAATGGCGCTGGGCGCGTGATTTTGAACAAACCCGGGTCTGTGTCTCGGAGGCGCCGCCGCTACCGCGGCTGCTGGAACCCAAGGAGCGCGGCCGCGAGGAGGAGGCGGCGGCGCCGCCGGCTTTGGTGAGTGTCAGACCTGGGGTGGGGCATCTGGGCAGGCGGGCGGGAAGGGGCGCTGGCCCCAGCTGCGAGTGTTGGCGCGGGTGGAGGGCGCCGGACGCCGGACCACCCACTCTGGGAACCAGGGCTGGTGGGTCGTGGCGGAGAGCGGGAACCTGCAGGCTGGGGTCGCCGCGCCCCACCCCCGGGCCGCAGTAGGCGGGAGGATCCTCCGGGTTCTCCCCTTCCCGCCTGCACCCGGGAGGGCGTCTGTCACCCGGCAGCCCGCCCTTCCTGGCGGTCTGGAGGAAGGGCTCCCGCGGCTGTTGACACGCAGACTGCGTGGCCGGAGAAGTCGGCCGTGTCGGCCCTGGGTTTCTGGGAACCGGTTTTGCTGCTGTGTCATTTTGTACCAGCCCCTCCTTTCCCTGCTGCCCGCCGTCCCGTTCTTCCTACGCCCCTTTGTATGGTATCTTCGTGTGTGTCCGTTTTCCTCGCGAAGCCCACCAGCCAAATGTCATAATGTCCCGGAGGTGCACGGGGGAAGGGAGCGGGCCAGGACTTAGCCTGGCCAAGCAACGGTAAACACCAAGCAGGGTACGGGTGTAAGTGGCTGGCGGTGGGAAAATAAAGTTTAAAGATGAAGACGCTGGGAAGACTTGATACTTTCAAGGCTCTAGCAGGCTGCATATAGACACGGCGATTAGGCTGGTGGTAAATAACACTAATTTAAGCCTGAATCTACCGACTTTTATATGGAGTTGTCATTCAAGCAAGGTAAGGAAATGAAATGGCTTTTTTCAACTTCTACCTCATTCTTCTTAGACTAACTTAAAAAAAAAAACACAACAACAATCTAGTGGCCCTATTCGGAACCTTGAAATTCAATTTACTCATTTCAGATTGGTCTTTCAGAGCTCATGCTGTATAATAGGTATAGAATTCAGACTTTGAATAGATGATTATCAATATTTTTCTGAAATTAGCGAAGGTAGCAAATTCAGTTTTTTAAAAAATTCCGGTTTCGTCAGAAGCCTTGCAGCTTATGTTTTCTTGTTATTTCCTTGATGAATAAAAAATATATATATTCTGTTCTACTTATTTGTTGAACTTCATAATAAAAGGGGCTGGTAGGGGTGGATGGGTAATTCTAGGGTCTTATTCTAAAGTAAATTGTTTTATTTTCACTGTACTGAACAGCAGATTTTTTTAAAATTTGGTAACAGATCTTAAAAATTTAGCAAGGAATTTTAACTTAAAGGTATATTTTCTATATTTTAGAAACTTCATCCATGAATATGATCAATACATTTTAAACGTAGTTGTGCTTTGACGTCTTAAACCAGTGACAAACTGGAAATTACACTGTTCATGGACAGAAATGATCAGATGAAATCAAGTGGAGAGGAAAATAGTTCAGAACTTTGTTTTGACTGCAGTATCTGCATAAAAATCAATGCCTGTAATTTGCAAATGTGTCAGAAAGGTCAGGTGTGACTATGGAAATGGCTCATTCCGTTCCAGTAGTGCTGACAGTGGAGGAAAATGTCAGAGTTGGTGCGTAACACTGAAGGTCTTGATCTTGTTTTTAGTGCCTGAGATGGGCACAGTGAATACAGTGCATTCCATCACTTCAAGTTGCTATTTTGAAAATGAAGTAATTGGGTTCCTTATTATCTTTATGCCGCCTTCCGTACGGCTTTTGCTCTTCAAAACAAAAATAGGCCCGACTGGGGACCCCGCAGATGTCGGGACTTCCTTTGGCTTGGCTGCGGGCTCGCAGGAGCACCATTTTTCGTTGTGGGATGGGAGGTCTCGGCTTGGGCTATGTGTGCATTAGTATCCCCCTGTGCATTTGAAGGTTGGCGGGGCCGGCGGGAGGCTTCCCGGGATATGTGGGTGTGCGCCTCTCTGGAGGGGAGGGTCAAAGAGGGGAGGAGGAGGAGGAAGGGGGAGGTTACTGGTGGCGGCTGCGGCTGCTGGGGCTTGGGCTGTCGGGGAAGCTGCTGAGCTGTGATGGTGATGACGAGGTGAAAATGGCGGATCTTTCGAAATACAATCCCGGCCCCTGACATACCAGAGGCGGCGGCAGCGGCGGCGTCGCCGCCACCCGGGCTCCCTCCTCAGCCCCCGAGTTCCCTGTAGCGCTCCACTTCGGGCAAACTGGGAAAGGAAGCATCTGGCCAGAGCTACCGTGCACAGGCAAAACAAACACCACCCCGGGCTCGGGCTCGGAATTGCCTGGGATCTTCTGGAGCCCCCACCTCGGAGCAGGAGGGAGGAGAAAGCAGCAGCCGCTGGAGGTAGAGAAGGGGGTACCCGAGGGCTTCTCTATCTTGAGATTTCTTTATTTTGGGGGTGGGAGGTAAGAATTGCGTTGTGGATCAAGGAATGACTAGTACGTAGTGCAAAGAATCAGTAGCCTCGGAATGACATCAACATTATTCTTTGAGTGTTAAGAGGGCTCGAGTTTGCTCTGATACCTAAGGCTGCTGCTGAGGCCTAGAGGAACCGCTAGCACTTACCATGATTTCTAGGTTTAATATTCAAAATATCCACTCTGGCGGTTATTGGTATGATGATGTTAAGCAGTTTATGGGGTTGTATGTTTCTTTAGGGAAGCAGAACATTGGCATTTTATTTTGCATTTAATTAAGCTCTTAATTTAGATCGTAGTCTATTAACTTGTTGGGGTGTTGGATGCTCACATTTTTTGAGCATATAGACCAGTTTTATAACAATTAAAAATGTTGTCTTTGTTTTTTATGGCTCTGTCGTCCACAGAGTGATCCCCTTTGCCCCTGCCATTAATAAATAACAATTGAGACACTGTCACGCATATTTTATATTTATATTTTTCTCTGCCCCCTCCCCCATCCATTTCATCAATTCAGAGAGTAAATTTATGAAGGATTTTGCAGTAGATTTTATAATCCAAATGAATTACACCTCTGGGAGCTCTATTTTGGTTCACAAGTTTTGCCTTCATTGTTAAGGAAGTTGTGATAGCCTGATGCATGTATCTGATATGAGTCATTAAGTTAGTAAAGATGAATTGTGAATTTTTATATTAAAAAATACTGGACCCCATTGTTTAAAGAGCAGGAGAATTGGATTGACTTTATGACAGCTATAATTTAATTTTGTTAGGTTACCTAAAGATTCATTTGTGTTTCAGATTGTGCTGCAGATCCCTAAGGAGTCTGTCTCCTTGCACACAACAATAATGTTATAGAAAAGTTAACAGGTGAATCGAATATTTATATATTAAATTTCAAGCCCTGTTTTTTCCCAGATTTTGTAGTTGAGGATTGGGTCAGTGGCATTGAGTATATAAGAGGGAACAGAGAGATGAATATTTAAGAAATGTCTACTGGTACTTTCATGATTAGCAGTAATTATCATAAGCATCATACATGTATTTTATTCAGAAGGGAAGTATTGTGTGTGTGTGTGTGTGTGTGTGTGTGTGTGTGTGTGTGTGTGTTGGAGAGAGAGAGAGAATTTTGGACATTTGTTTTTTGTTCATTAAACTACTAAGGGACCCAAACAAATTTTAGGGGAACTGAGACGTACTCAAAAAAGTTTTGGTTAACGACTTTATTTATTTATTTAAAGTCTTTCTTTTTTAAAAAAATATTTTATTTATTTATTTTTAGAGAGAGGGCAAGGGAGGGAAAAAGAGAGGAAGAGAAACATCAGTATGTGTTTGCCTCTCACGTGCCCTGGCTTGCAACCCAGGCATGTGCCCTGACTGGGAATTGAACTGGCAATTCACAGACCCATGCTTAATTCACTGACCCACACCAACTAGGGCTAGTTCATAAATTTTTAAAAATCATTTGTCTGATGTCCTTGTATCTAGTAGGAGTTTGCTGCTGCTTTTTTTTTTTTAGAGAGATTTTATGTTGCAATTAGTTGGTCTATGCCAACCCAGCTGCTAAATTAGTAAGACTAAGAATTTAAAAAATGATTGAAGAGGGAGATTAAAATGCTTTTGTCCATTGGCTTTCTTTTCTTTTGAATCACAGAGGGCTGTTGTCTTTTTTGTGATTCTTCTTGTTAGTGTTAGATTGTTGTGGTTAATACAGTTGTCTATTAAGAATTAGAAGTGTGTTAGAAATGAAGAAAGACTCTGTCCAGTGGCTTTTGGGTGGGAGAGGAGTATTACACATTTCCATTATTTCTTTCAAGTATTACTATTGATTATCTGTTATCTATTGTGTTTACATACTACTTTAGGGATAGGGGATACCTCAGTATCATTGCCTCATGAAACTTAGTTTAGGAATTGTTGGAGGTAAGTTGGAAGGATGAGGTTCAGTAGGGCCTTAATGCAGAAGGCCTTGAGAATTATAGAAAAATTTTAAATAGGACAATGACAGCCTCAGATATGCACGTGAGGAAGGTGAATCCTATAAGTTTTATGTAGGATGTGTTATAGGTTAGAGGAGATGGAGGTAAAATATTGGGTTCGACAAAAAGTGTGTTATACTTTTTTCCATATTATGGCTTCAGTAGCACTTAGCTGTCTTTGACTTTATTCAAAACAATTTTGTTAGGTTATATTGTGACATCTGTCACATCTGTTTGCATTTTAAAAACTTACCAAAATGGATGGATTTTTGTTTAGCCATTGGAATATTGAAGATGGAAGATGATAAGTAACATTTTTGGCATTTATGCTTTATTTCAAGAAAGGTAAATACGCACGTGAAATACAAAAAAAGATTTGTGCAGTATATAGAAAAGGTGCTGTGACTTATTGAACATGTCAAAAGTGGTTTGCAAAGTTTCTTGGTACTATTGACATTTTGGCCAAATAATTCTTTACTGTGAGGCTGTCTTATGCATTGGAAGATGTTTAGCAGCAACCCTGGCTCCTACCCACTAGAAGCCAATAGTGGCAGGTAGCTCACGTACTCAAAATATCTAAATCAATAAAGGTATTGGTGAAAATGAAAAATGTGTCTTTTATCTTACGGAGAAAACCTAATGGACTTTTAGGCTGAAAGCTTTGGAAATTTGGAAATTGTTGGTTGCAGTGGAAAGGAGATATTGTGATATATGACTAGTTCTATAGAGAGACATCAAAGATGGCAAGACCTTAAACCCTAATGAATTTTTAAAAATCATTTTTCTGATGTCCTTGTATCTAGTAGGAGTTTGATTCTTTTTTTTTATCTTAGAGAGTTTCTGTTGTAATTATTTGGTCCATGCCAACCCAGCTGCTAAGTTAGTAGTAAGACTAAGAATTTTAAAAATGCTTAAGGAGGGAGAGTAAAATGTTTTTTCCATTGGATTTCTTTTCCTTTGAATCACAGAAGGCTGTTGTCTTTTTGTGATTCTGTTAGTCTTAGATTGTTGTGGTTAGTACAGTTGTCTATTAATAATTAGAAGTGTGTTGGAAATGCAGAAAGAGTTCTAGAATATTGAATGCTATATAAAAAAGAAATCAGAAGAAACTAATTTAAATAGAGGAAAAGACTCTTTATTTGAGTTATAGTGTACCACATAACTGTCTTCACAGTTACCCCACAAATAAATGAAGCTTAGAAATTACTGCTTAGGTTTACATGTTAAGCTACTAGGAGAGCCAAGATTCAGAAATGGATTTTGGGGCATGGGGGAGGATTCTTTTTTTATTTTATTTTTTTTTTGGTGGATATTTCTGATTTGAATCTCCATGGTTTTTCCTACTATGTTAGTCTTAGGCATGAATCCAATCCCACTTTAAAGGGGTAAAATATATTGTGAATCCCCAGCATTGGACTAAATAATTTTATCAGAATACTTAGTTTTAGCCTTGGCTTGGTGCAGCTCAGTGGATTGAGTGCTGGCCTGAAAACTGAAAGGTCTCTGGTTTGATTCCCAGTCAGGGCACATGTCTGGGTTGCAGGCCAGGTCCCCAACTGGGGACCTGTGAGAGGCAACCAATGGATCTTTCTCTTGCACATCCATGTTTCTGTCCATCTCTTCCTCCCCCCCTCCCTCCCTCTCTCTATAAAAATAAATAAAAATAAAATCTTTTAAAACAATTAAAAATCACAAAAGAAATGAAATACTGTAAGAAGAAGCAGTAGACCAAATAGCAGCGGAATCCACATTCTAAGAGTTGCAACTAATTTGAAAGGGATTTAAACAAAACAAAATAATTTTGAAAAAGCTTAATTTTAGATATATATAGGTATAAAATCCTAATGCTTATTACTTGTATACAAGTAACAAAAGTAAATTTGTAAATGAAATATAAGCAAAATTATTAAACCAGTAAAACAAATTAAATTTAGGGTGATGGATGATGTTTGCTGAAATGAAATCTTTCTTTGCACAGTGAATATACTATTGTCTACCTTAGCACGGTATGGGGTTTTCAATACACTGTGTATCCTATAATAATTCCTACACCACTTTTCTCTGTTTGAATTCGCACAAGTTAGGTGGTTTGACTTTCATGTGCATAAATGTATGGTTTACCTTGTAAGACTCTTCTGTGCCTTTTTCTTCAGCTCATCCTAATTCTAGAGTATCATTGATTGTCGATATGAGGTTGTTACCCAAATGATTCAGAATATACTTTTAAAAATATATTATCAAGATGAAAATATAAACTTTTAAAATCTTTGTCAGGACTCATGGCTTAGAGTCTACTACTCTCAGTTAAGTTTGAGAAACGTTCCGTATCTAGTTTTTGAGTTGTTGATGTTTGATTTTAGAAATCAAAGCTAAAATCTGAATGGTATAGTGAATCAGTTAGTGTTGAAAGAATAGTTCTTAAACACTCAGACATTTCTGTCTAAACATCTGCAAATTACTTATCTGTAATAAGTGATAGGTCATCATTTCATATTATTATGTGCAGAATGAAGGTTGTCCTCCACCTGTAACTAAGAAAAGAACAGTGTTTCAACACTGGTAATATTCTATGAGAAACTCGTAAAAAAATATAAAAATATAGAGCAATTGTCATTTCTGCCTTAATGTTATTTTTTTAATTCTCACCCAAGGACATATTTATTGATTTAAAGAAAGGGGAAGGGAAGGAGAGAGACACACACAAACATCGATGTGAGAGACAAACATCTGCTGCCTCTTACACACACCCTGACTGGGGACTAAACCAGAAAACTAGGTTTGTGCCCCGACATGGTATTGCACTAGCAACCTTTTGGTTTATGGATAATGCTCCAACCCACTGAACTATACCAGCCAGGGCTGTGTTATGTTATTTTTCATTTTATATTTAATTCATTTGTTTTCATTATTACTGTTACCTCCATTTGTCTTTGTCTTGAACTAATTACTGTGATTACCTCCTAACTGGTCTCCCTGCCTCCAGCCCCAATAAAATACTGAGATGAAGCTAACCCTCCCAAAGTACAACTGTGGTCATGCCATTCCTCTATTAATTTCTAAGCTCTGTGAAGGCAGGGTCTTTGGTTAATTTCCCATAATGCCCTCCACAAAATTGGGAAGCAGTTAGTATTTGTTAATTAAATGACTGATAAAAATCATAAGCTTGTTAAAAGTTGAGAGAACCTTGTAGATTTTCAGATGAAATGTGATTGGAGAAGATAGTGGTTAAAAACTTAAATCTAAGTATTTAAAAACATTTGAAAGGGAGTTTGTTATGACAGTATGTACATGTTATTTTAAATGTTGTGGAGACTCGGAGCACTGTAAAAACCTATCCTGCTCAAATACACAGACCGAAGTTACATATCTTTCAGAGCCGGTTGTAAATAATGCTTGAGTTTTAGATAACACCCGTTTTCCATGATTAATTTATGCATCCTTCAGATTTGTATAGAGAGGTTATCATTTGACAGCTCTGTTCTAGACACTGGGGAAAGGAAGTACAGAGGTGATGAAGACAGACAACTCCTTGTCCGCATGGAGCTTGCATTCTAAAAATTGTTATAGATGCTGTGATGAAAATCCCGGGTAATGCGATAGAATGCCTAGGGCGGTGGAGATGAGAGTGGGAGTGCTATTTTAGATAGATCTTAAAAATGTAATACATTTAGACAGATTTAGAAATCATTAGATCTGAAATGAGTAAATATTTTAAGTCTCATTTGGCTTATATTACTCAACATTTTCAACTCTGAGGGGGGAACCTCAATGTACTGACTTTCAGAATCGTACTTTGCCTTTAGAACTTCGTTTTATAAGCAAAAACATCGAGGCATGGGGAATGCATTGTATATTCTGTATTCTCTTCCTGCCATTCCTTCATAAACAATCTTTTGTATAGCCGGGTGAGCTAAAGCTCCTCAGTCCTGTTGGTTTGTGATTATACTCTTTTTTTCTTGGAGTGGTCCACACAGCAATGATGAGGTTGCATATGCTATTACATATCTTCCATTCCTAAGGGATAAAATTAGAGTGATGATTCATGTAACTAGATGGCCATACCCTTTCTGGCCATGCCCACAAGTTCCTTTTGAGAATTTCTTTTAGCATGGTCTGTTCTGCCTGTGTCCATGATTGAAACAGATATGAATGTCTAATCATAAATCAATTATTGTAGTCTGCTTAGGGGCTCATGAGGTGTCCTGACTGCAGAACTTTGCACAACCCCATACTACAGATACTGGCTAAACCGATCAGACCGTTTCTTGTTAGAAGTTTGAACTTTATTCCTAGTTCAAAGGGAGACTCAGTCCTGTAACTCCTAGTCTCTTTTAATAAGACAAAAAGAAATGTTCTTCCTAATCACAGAGCTTCAAAATACACAAGTAAAAATGCACAGAAGAGAAGAAATAGATAAATCCACAATTGTATTGGGGATTTTAACAGGTTTTCACAGTAATTGATAGAAGAGAAAAAATAAGTATATAGAAGATCTGAACAACACTATCAACCAACTTGACCTAATTGACATTTATAGAACACTACCCTCTGTAACTACAGAACACGCATTCTTTTCAAATGCACATGCAGTGTTCAAGATAGACCATATACTGAGCCATAAAACAAGTCTCTAATTTCAAATGATGGGAATGTTATAGAGTGTTATGTTCTCTGATAATAATACCAGTAAGTTAGAAATCAATGTGATAGAAAATCACCAAGTATTTGGAAATTAAATAGCACACTTTTTAATTTTCCAGTGTCAAAGATGAAATCATAAGGAATATTAGAACACATTTGAAATTAATGATATGAAAAACATATTAAAATAGAAAGCAGCTAAAGCAGCATTGGAGAAAATTCTTAATGTTAAGTACTTATTTTAGAAAAGAAGAAAGGGTTGACAAACTTTTTCTATAAAGGGCCAGACAGAAAATATTTTAGGCTTTGCAGGCCATGCTAAAAATCTTACTTAAATATATATATACACACACTCCCAAGTATTTAAAAATGTAAAAACCATTCTTTGTTGGAGGGTAGTATATGCAGACCATGGGCCTGATTTGGTCCGTAGGCTGTAGTTTGCTGAACCCTGATTTATTATTTCATTTTAACCTTCAAAGAACAAATTAAACCTAAACTAAGTAGAAGGAAGAAGATAAATATAACAGTGAATTAAATAAAAAATGGACAATTGAGACTATCAATGAAGCCAAAATACTTCTTTGAAAAGATCAGTAAATTGCTAAATCTCCAGCCAGAATGATCAGGAAAAAATGAGAAGACAGAAATTACCAAAATGAGGAATGGAGGGTTGAAATTTTGACAGACATTAAAATGAAAGAATATTGTGTATAACTTTATGCTAATTAACTCAACAATTTAGGGGAAATCGACAAATTCCTTGAAGGACACAGACTTGCAAATATCAAAAGTCATTCCCCTAAAGAAAGAGATAACCTGAATAACCCTACATTTATTGAAGAAATTGAATATATAGTTAAAACCCTTCCCACAAGAAAATATATCTAGTTATCATTACTGGTGAAGTTTAACATGTATTTCAGGAAGAAACAGTAACAGTTCTATGCAGACTTCTGAAAATTGAAGAGGAAGGAACATACCCTTACTCATTTTATTTGAGTAGCATTATCCTGAGACAGCCACTACAAGAAAAAAATCCTATAAACCACTATCCCTCATGAGTGTAGACAAAAATGCTTAAGAAAATATTAGCAAATAGAAGTTGGCAATAATATGTCAGTTGGGATGCAAATCCTGTTCCTGTGCAGCATCTGCATGGGTTTCTCCAGATCTGCTCAATAGAACTTGTGTGCCATGAGGGAAGTGATACACACATGATGCTCAGGTTCCTTGCTGTGCTGTGTGAGTCCTGTGTCTCTGACCTAGGACTACTGTGTGGTCTGCCAGTGTCCATGAAACAGTAACAGGCTGCTTTGTTTGCTTGCTTGGAGGATCAAAAATCTGACTCCTCCCAGTTCTTGTCAGCTCTGGGGAGTGCTGACAAAGACATACATGGCTTTCTGAAAGAGGAAGGATGAGGCCTGTGCCGGCTGGATTAAGGTATAGGAAAAGACTCTCTCGAGCCATTGTTCTTACCCAAGTGATGGGCAAGGGTGAACGGGGGCAGAGAGTAAGAGTCTTCCAGTGTTTTACCTTTTAATGAACCTTTTGGGCTGAGCTGACAGGTAGGCAGGATGGTGCTTTGCGGCTGTTGTACACTCAACTCCATGGCCTCACATGAAAGACAGTATGGCTGCAGCAGCTGAATAACAGAGTCTCCAAAGGTGAGAAAATAATGTCACAAATGAGGACAGAGAGCTTTAGGTGGATTGAAAACATTAGAAGTTTGTTTAGTTGAGCTGCAAGTGTGAGTGCTTGAAACTTAAAAGTAAATGCGCTATTAGGCCACTATCTTCCTTATGGCCTGACCTTTCCCTCTTCCTACATGTTGACATAAGGTGCTTTAAGTAGAAAGATGAATAGGGTTGGGCTGAAGTCTCCCAGTCCTTAAGGAGGGAATCAAAGGCCAAAGTAACATGTCTAAGTATACTGGGGGAAATTCAGGGAGAAGTGGGAATTAACCTTGTATGGCTCTGTTGGATACTGGCACTCAAGTCATTGTCATACTTTATTCTGTGGAGTTTATTACATGCAGTGTTCAGATGCAACTGATAGGGCATGGGCAAGGTTTGCAGTAGGGAAGGAAAAACAAAGTGACACTTTCCAGGGGGTGGGGTTTGTTGTGTGCTTCTGTAGCTTCTATTGCTAAGATGTAATTGGTTTTGATTTTACATGTCTGTAGTAAGTGCCAGAGTGTATTCTCCTGGTCCCGAAGAGCCACAGAAAAGTTGCTAGTACCTTGGGGTCCCAAAACCTTAGTGATCCCTTTGAGTTACAAATTATTGTGACCGATGATTTTGCAGTGTGTGTTTATAACTCATCCAACTCAATAAGACAGGAAAACAAAATAAAAAAGTATTTTATTGTTCATAATTGTGATCTTCTTTTTCTTAAATAAGTCCCTTTGACATTTCATATAATAATGGTTTGATGATGATGAACTCCTTTAGTTTTTTCTTGTCTGGGAAGCTCTTTATCTGCCCTGTGATTCTAAATTATATCTTTGCTGGGTAGAACAATCTTAGCTGTAGGTCCCTGCTTTTCATGACTTTTAATATTTCTTGCCAATCCCTTCTAGCCCTTTTCTCAAAGTTCCTTTGAGAAATCTTATAGTCTGATAATCTTATTGCAACTCCCCTGTAGGTAACTAACTTCTTTTCTCTTGCTGCTTTTAAGATTCTCTCTTTATCTTTAACCTTTGGCATTTTAATTATGATGTGTCTTGGAGAGGGCCTCTTTGCATCCATCTTCTTTGGGACTCTTTGTGCTTCCTGAACTTGCATGTCTATTTCCTTCACCAAATTAGGGAAGTTTTCTTTCATTATTTTTTCAAATAGATTTCCAATTTTTTGTTCTTTCTCTTCTCCTCTAGCATACCTATGATGCAAATCTTGGACCTCTTGAAGTTGTCCCAGAGGCTTCTTACACTATCCTCATTTTTTTTTTAATTCTTTTTTTCTTCTTCTTGTTCTGATTGGTTGTTTTTTGCTTTCTTACATTCCAAATCAATGATTTGATTCTCAGCTCCATTCAGTCTTCTGTTGATTCCCTGTAAATTGTTCTTTGTTTCAATTAGTATATCCTGTGTTTCTGACTGGGTCTTTTGTATGTTGTTGAGGTCCTCACTAAGTTCCTTGAGCATCCTTATAATTACTGTTTTGAACTCTGTATCTCATAGATCACTTATCTCCATTTTGTTTCTTTCTTTTTTGGGGGGGGGTTGATCTGTTCTTTAATTAGGGCCATGTTTCTTTGTCTCTTCATTCTGGCAGAGTCCCTGTATTAGGTAGAGCTGCTATGACCCCATGTCTTGGTAGTGTAGCCTAATGTAGTAGATGTGTAGGGTCCAGTGGCACAGCCTCCCCTATCACCCAAGCTGGGTACATGAGGTGAACCCTTTGTGTGGGCTCAGTATACCCTCCTCTTGTCATTGAGCCTTGATTGCTGTTGGCAGGTCAGTGAGAGTGATTTATCCAGGCCAGTCAGCTGCAAGGATTGGGTGAGACCACTGACCACCAACCTCTGTCCTCCATGGAAGATCACCTGTGCAGGGGCAGGGTGGGGTTGCTCTGAAGTGGTCTGTAGCAGTCCACTGAGGATTAAAGCTCTAGGGTGTCCCAAGTGGTGTAGGCCAAAGTTAGTCCCCACCTGTGTTTTGCCCAGGGCCACCCTGCATGAGTTACAAAACCATCTGCAGATGGATGCTACTTGTGCTGGGCTTGGAGGTTCCCAGATAAAGCCAAGATGTGAACCTAGGCTGGCTGCTGCTAGTGCTGGATCTGGCATCACTTAGCAAGTGGTTACAGGGGCTGTGGACTCACAGGGCCAGCTGTTGCTTGTTTGAGAGGGTTTAGGAAGTTATGACGCATGAGGAAAGACCAGCCATTCTTATGGAAAAAGCCACTATGAACTGCTGTAAGTTGGGTGGGATGGAGTCTCAGATATGACACCCACCTGCCCACTCTGTGGCTCCTTTGGGGGAGGGTTCAGAAAAGGGACAATGGCCTCTGCCTGCCTTTGTGTCTGGGAGAAAGCTGTCCCCCAGCTCTTGCCTTGATACCAGACACTTCAGTTCCTCCCTGTATGCTGCTGGTGCCTTTCAAGCTGTGCCCCTGGTGCTGGAGCTCCGAAGAAGTGAATCTGAGTAGCTCCATGTGTGGGTTCTTTAAGAGGAACTGCTTGAGGCTCCAGAAGTTTCTTCAACAACTCAACTCCTGCTGGTTTTTGTAGCCAAAAGTTTTGGGGACTTACCTTCCTGGCACTGGAACCCTGGGCCAGGGAGCCTGGAGCGGGGCTGGGACTCCTCTCTCCCCAGATAGCCCTCCCAAATTTTTGTCCACCACAGGTGGTTGTTGGACCAGCCCATTCTGTGCTTGTGCCCCTCCTGCCAGTCTCAATGATTGTGGTTTCTTTAATTCAATAGTTGTCAGACTCCATTCTACTCAATATCTGACAGTTTTGAGTGTTGGTTGTTGTATAATTTAGTTATAATTTAGATGTTGGTGTGTGAGGAGGTGAGCTATGTTTTCCTATGCTGCCATTTGGCTGGAAGTGTACACTGGTTATATTTTAACAATCTTTATTTCTTTGTGTGCATCATTACTTCCCAGGTCTGTCAACTGGGGGGGGGGGGGTGGCTGGGAAGAAAGAAGATGATTAGACATATAAAGATTTAAGTTTTATGAGTGGACATTGGGAAGGAGTTTCCTGTAATTAAGTGACTTAGTGTTGCCTGAATGCAGTGTACTTTTGGAATGAGACATGGTGAATGAGGCCATTTGGTTCTGGTATTGTGTCTCGTATGACTTATAGCTCAGATTCTTCAAAGTTGAAGATATGTTAAAATGGTTTAACTCACATCTGCATCAGGAGTGTTCTTCATTCAATTATATATCAATTTAAAAATGTCATTTTTTATTTTGTCATTTGCATTTTTCTCAAATTTTTTTCTTTCTTTTAAATTTGTTCTTGAAATCTAGTAATTTTTTTATTTTTCAACTTTTATTGCAGTGCCTGGTCAACTTCTAGCAGGAGAACGATCATGGAGGTGGTGCCAGCTGAGGTGAATAGTTTGCTTCCAGAGGAAATAATGGACACTGGTATAACTTTAGTGGATGATGATAGTATTGAGGCTGTTATTGTTTCATCCCCAATTCCTATGGAGACAGAACTGGAAGAAATTGTCAACATAAATTCTACTGGTGACTCTACAGCCACGCCCATTTCCACGGAACCAATCACAGTGTACAGTAACCACACTAACCAAGTTGCAGTGAATACAATTATTAAAGCAGATTCTAATACCACAGTGAAACCAGCTTTTCCAAGTGGCCTTCAAAAACTTGGTGCTCAGACTCCTGTGACTATATCTGCCAATCAGATTATTTTAAACAAAGTATCACAGACATCTGATCTTAAACTTGGCAATCAGACCCTTAAACCAGATGGACAGAAGTTAATTTTAACAACTTTGGGCAAGTCTGGTTCACCAATTGTTTTAGCACTACCCCATAGCCAACTACCCCAGGCTCAGAAAGTTACAACTCAGGCCCAGTCAGGAGATGCTAAGTTACCACCGCAGCAAATTAAAGTAGTTACCATTGGAGGGAGGCCAGAGGTGAAACCTGTCATTGGTGTCTCAGCACTGACCCCAGGAAATCAACTGATTAATACAACAACTCAGCCCTCTGTGTTACAGACCCAACAGTTAAAAACAGTACAGGTAAAAAAAAGGGGGCTTATAAATTAAAATGCATGTTAAAAATTAAATTGATTGGTAGTTGTGTTTGTAGGGTGATTAAATGCTTAGTTGTTACTGATTTCTTTTGAATGTTGCATTTAGGAATTGTGTGGAGTTTTTGGGTTTGTTTTATTTTTTTTGGTTTTTTTTTCATTTTTGTAAAGTTTGATATATCTAATCCTTTGAATATTTTTGCTAGAGAACTTCGAGCAAATGTAATTTTGGTTAAATTTCAGATGAGTGTATTTATAGCTTTTTACTCCTTTTTAAATGCATTTTATTCTTAATAATAGTTTGATTACAAGGATGTTCTGCTGGTATAAAGATGCCAGAATTTCTGATGGGCTGTCAAAAAATCATTCAGACATTTTTTCAGTTAACGGATAGCCAAAGTCTAGGAAAACTTGCTGCTCTGAGAAACCCTTGGAGCCAGAAATAGTACATACTTGCCAGTTCATGCTTTTCTTTACAGTTTACTGTCCATTGCCATCACTCATGTTTGCGTTTTGGAAAAGTCAGTGCAGTGTGATGGAAGGTAACATACAGGCTTTAGAGTCAGACAAACTAGATTTGGGTCATCTCTTACCACCTGTGGAACTTTGTGTAGGTTGCTTATCATCTTAGTTTTTGACTTTAGCTAAAATGGCTATTTGATCACGATGACATACATAGCAACAGAAAGTACTTAATGTAGTTCTCAAAACTTTGAGGATCCTCCAAAATGGTACCAATTGTTAGTATGAATAGGACCTTAACATAGTAGGTTAACAGAACATTTATTAGATGGTTTCACGTTTTTCATGCTCAGATAGGCCTTTTTTTAGTCACCACTACTCTTAGAAATGCAGTGATTCAGTTAAGACCAGGGAACACAAATACATTCTCTGTTTGAAAGAGTCACCTTTTAGGAAAAAAGGAGAAGGCATGAGTTAGAGAACTAAATCAGTTGTATAAGGCAATAGGAAGGTTTGGGGAACTATCCACTCTCAGCTGATATTAGAAATAATGTTTGACAAAATATTAGAAACTTATCTTTCATGGGCTTTTATTTAAGAACTTCGTAAGATTTCTTAAACCTTGTAATTTGCCCATGTCCCTTCTGCCACTGTTAAACATTGTATTTTTTTTTTTGTTCATTATCATCTCTTATCTCTTAACTCCCTTTTACTTTATTTTTAAAAAGTATTTACTTATTTATTTTTAGGGAGCACAGAAGGGAGGGTAGAAAGAGAGGGAGAGAAACATGGGTGTGTCAGTAGGTTGTCCCTGGCCCCCAACTGGAGACCTATCCCACAACCCAGGCATGTGCCCTACCAGGAATCGAACTGGTGACCTTTTGGTTTGTGGGGTGATGCCCAGCCCACTGAGCCACACCATTCAGGGCCTTTTTACTTCTTTTGATGAGGAGTCTTCAATGAGATATCCTATCATTATCAAGCATCCTGTCCTTAAGCTTGTTTATCAAATCAGTATTGAAATTTGTTTTTTATTGGTTTACCAGAGTATATCCAGCTATGGGGATGTAGATCATAGCCATGTCACAAGAAACCGATAATGTAAATCAGAATGTCATATTTTTCATTTTATAAGAGCAATGTATACATACTGCTTTAATGACCAATTTATTTGTTTCCACTAATGTTCTACTCTGATCACCTAACTACTGACCAAAAAAAGACAACCTTAATTCTTACAGCTTCTTTTACTGTGTTACTTTTATAAGCCCTGATTCTATTTATTAAAACGAACTTTGGTTTAAAAAAAAACCAATAACCAAAACAAAAGAAACTCCATTTATGATATTGTTCTACTTGTCTAGTTACTTTTAGGCAACCCTAGTCTTTCTAACTCAGAAGTAACCTACAAAGCTTGGAAGCACAGAAAAAACAAATAAACTACACATCTATATGTTTCCTTTTTAGGCACCAGAATATTTGGTTTGTTATTACACAGTGTATATGATTCTCTGGTTTTTTTCCTAGACAGTCTTCAGCGTTGTCTTAAGTTTAATGAGTATTGAAACTGTTAGGGTATGGACAGCAGGTAAGGGTGGAAGAAGGAGACCCATCTTGAAAAATGAAGGAAAGAGGTGACAGTTGAGGCCAGAGGCAGTAACAAAGAGGTATAGTTATACTTAATTACAGATATATAAACACCTTCCCATGTTTCTTCTGTATAGTATTTAAGAGTGATAACTAGCTGTCTGGAGCAGCATAACTCCTAACTAGTTCTTGTATCTATACAATGCAGTGCCAAAAATTATCTGCTTGTATTATTTGATCAAATATTTAGCTATTTTATTTGTAAATTACCTTTTTGACTCTTTTTTGTCTTAATCTGCTGATTGGATAAATTTGTTATAAAAGGATCCTTTATGCTTTGTTTTACTTAATAAAATAATTTTGTTCTAGGGTAGTTCGGAATTCATAATGCAAAAATCACGGTTCCTTAATAGAACCAGAAATCATTATTTTTGAGCAAATCTCCATTAAAGAAACATAATAAGAGGGCAGGTTGAGATTGTTCATTCGACAGATTGCTGTGATTTTGGTTGTACTGTTTACATTGTTTTTTCTGATTGTAAGTATTCATGTAGTCATATGATTGTGAAAATCAGTTAAAGATGGGTAAATACTTTAAACTCCTAATCTTTACTTTGTAGCTAAGATCGTTTATTTTGAGAAATGGATTTTAAGAATATCAGTACTTTGACCTCTTGAGCTTATTAATACTATTAATACTAAGTCAATAGATGACATATTCTGGCATACTTTAGGGTTTTAGGCCTGTAAAAACAGTTGAGGAATGTGTCCTCTTTATGTCTCCCCAATTGCATCAGTTTCTTTAAAGTACAATTATGAATTTATTTGTATGTATCAGTTTTGCAAGTTGAGTATTTTTTAATATAGTAATGGAGTCTCTTGTTATCTAAAAAAGGATTTATATTTCATTGACATTTTGTTTTGTCAGTAATAAATTCTGAGTGTAAGAAAGTAATGTATGCTAAGTATAACAAAATGTGTTATTTAGTTTAATTTATAAATTGAGCACAAAGCTGATATTTATCTAGGTTTGTGATCTGTTACAGGTTCTGGTATATTTCTGTCATTCAAGTTAGTCATGTTTATTCATTTTGAGTCATTATTTAAAATAATAAATAGTACTTTCAGGGCCTCAGTGTCTGCCCAAAGATAAAATTAATAGTTAATGTCCTTTATGCTCTAAAAGTCCCTGATATTTTTTTTTCATCTTCACCCAAGGATGTTTTCCATTATTTTTAGAGGGACAGAGAGAGAGACAATGTGAGAGACATTGATTGATTCCCTCCTGTATGCACCCAGACCAGGGATCATATGCGCCCCAACCAGGGCTCAAACCTGTAACCTGTGTGTGTGTCCTGACCAGGAATTGAACCCATGACCTTTTGGTTTACAGGACAACGCTCCAACCAACTGAGCTACACTGGCCAGGGCAAAAAAAGTCTGATTTTATCATAGCTAAATTTCTGCTTTAAACTTTTAGAGGAAGCTATGTCTTTGCATGCACTGATAATTTCATTATCAAAACATTGCTAATTTTCCCCTTTTTGACTGGTAGAGAATTTTAGTTTAAGTCAACAGTATGCCAGTATATAACCTAAGATCAGAGATGTGTAAAATACTCTCCCTTCAAGGAATTTATAGTCTGGTAAACAGCATCTTAGTAAATAATATTTGAGAGGTTTTTGCCTTTAGAATAATTTTTGTTTTGCCAAAGTTGTCTCTGCATCCTAGGGCATTAACTTTTTCAGTTCTTTGTTTACCTACCCCCGATGTATAGATCTAAATCTGAACATCTAATCATGAGCCCATCTTTCATATGTATTTATATTTTGCTTCCAGGGGTCAATGTAATTATATTTACAGGTGGCTTCATCATTTCCACTATTTTTTCTTGCCTTACTCTATTCCATGTTTTTATTATTGAATAATTTTTTATTTTGAAAAAGACTATTGCTGTGCCATAGTGTTTTATTATTACTATTAAATGTTTATTAAATAAACTTTCTTATTAACATTACTTTGTTTTTCATCATATGCTTATGTACCAGAGACTAAAATAAGGATTTTACAATGAAATGCAAAGGTATTACTATATATTGGCCTAAGGATGTTATTTTATTAATATTTTGATGAATAGCTACATTTTTAATGTTTTAACATTAATACTTATCTATATTTTGTTAAATGAGCTGATTTCATATGTGCTTGTGTATATCAATCTTTTGTCTGATTTTGACTGAATAGGTATTTTATACAAACAAATGGTCTTCATAGTTATTTATATATTTCAGATTGCTAAGAAGCCTCGAACACCAACCTCTGGTCCTGTAATCACGAAGCTGATCTTTGCAAAACCAATTAATAGTAAAGCAGTTACAGGACAGACAACTCAAGTATCACCACCAGTCATTGCAGGTTATATTTCTTTATAGTTTATTAAGCTATATATTTACCCTGTAGTTTAAGCTATCTATATAGTTAGGTTTAAGAAAAGGCTATTCCTGCCTCTTTGAAATGTATTAGTGAAACAAGTATAGCTTATTATAAACCAAAATCATTAATAAGAAATGTTACACTTATTAGATGTGTGCTTCAATAAATGCCTTGTCTCAAAGTCAGTCCATTACTGTAGTTTCCTTAGTTTGGGTAGAATTTTACCGTGAAAGTAGTACATAGTCTTAAACTCTAACAATAGCAGCTAATGTAGTGTTTACTGGGTGCTTCTCACTATTCTTAGCTCTTTACATATAGTGACTTCTATAATCCTTTGGCAATTCCACGAGGTAGGCACTAATACCAGCCCCTTTTTGCCAGTCTGGAAATGGAGGTATTCACCTAATAAATGGCCAAGCTGGAATTTGAACACAGGCAATGTGTCTCTAAAGCACATGTGCTAAGTCTAATAGTTTTAAATTACATGTGGGAGTATAGTATTTCATAGTTTCTCTTTGAATTCTTGGTTTCAGTATTTTAATATGCTCATTTTGTTGTCTAAATTTAGGGTTTTAAAAAAATTTTTTAATTGATTTTAGGGAGAATAAGGAAGAGGGGAGAGAGGGAGAGAGAGAAAGAGAGACATCAGTTTGTTGGTCCACTCACTTATCCATTCATTGTTTGATTTGTGTATGTGCCCTGACTGGGGATCAAACAAACCCACAACCCTAGTATATCAGGACACTGCTCCAAACAACTGAGCTATCTGGCCAGGGCTATATGCAGTTTTCTCTGACTAGCAAATTTTCACAATGATGTAATTGCTAAAGTGATAACAGAATTTTAGCTGTTTTTGCCATCAAATTCCTTAGTGTGACCCAGTTCTCTAAGGTTTATTATCACCTAATAACTGCAAGACCTCAGGAATCTTAATTTTAGTATTTCATTCTCTTTATGCTAGATTATCAGCCTTTGTACTCCCAATGTGGCAATTCTTTGACTTTGAAATCTCAGATCTATTAACCCTCTCATTTTCTCATTGATAATTACCCTCTTCCTGTCCTCACACTCTTCCTTACTAAACATGGAGTCCATAGCCCATCATTATCCCTTCCTTGTAAACACCATTGATTATCTTTTTTCTATTTCCATAATAGCTTGGTTAAGTCCATCTCTCTTCTTACGCCTTGCCTGGCAAGCAGCTCAAAATTTCTAGAGAAAAATCATGTAGCTGCGATGACTGGTCTTTAATTCATAGTTAAATTGACGTTACTCTTTCTACCAATTTAGAGCTCATTTTTTCCATTGCGCTGTAAGGAAGCACTTCTGGGTGATATACTTTAACTAGAGAATTTCATATGCTAATTACCCATTGCTATGTGTATTTTTTTTTAAGTTTTATTTATTGATTTTAAAGAGAGAGGAAGGAGGGTAGAGAGAGAGTGAGAGAAACATCAATTTGTTGTTCCACCTATTGATGGATTCATTGGTTGATTCATTATGTGTCCTGACTGAGGGTTGGACCTGCATCCTTGGTGTATTGGGATGATGCTCTAATCACTGAGGTACCCGACCAGGGCTCCAATGTGTATTCTTGATGAGTGTGCTTCAGATGTTAAACTAACTATGGGTGGGGGAGGCAGTATATATTAAAACCACCTATTACTGTTCTTGTTAAATTTATAGACTGAATAACAGTAGACAACCCTGAAGTCAATGGCATGATTTGCCATTTTTATGAGGTTTGGAATTGTATGTATAGGGAGGCTTCTCATTTTAACAAATCAGAGAAGGCATGAAAAGATTGTGATTTGAGGGCTGTGTTGGGTGAATGAATGTTTTCTTTCCCTTTGGTCCTCAGTAGAGATTTTGTGATGGCTGTAGGAAACTGGTGTCTTGAGGACTTTGTGGGAGACAGGTGTAGCCCCAGAGGAAAGATTGGGAAAGGGTTGGAATTTGGAGGTAGTTTCAGAAGCGGGCTTCAGTTGGCTGAAAGTGAGCAAGGTTTGGATGTGTTGAGGAAAAAGGGGCTGTCAGTCACCTGGGAGGTTTTGAGTAGGTGGAAAGAGTTAACCAAGAGGAATGTCTCAGTGCAATGTTCTTTACTGGTTTTGAGTTTGAGACAGAGTCCTTTAAATTTTTTTTAATTATGAGGGGAAATTATATGCTAAACGGTTGTGGTGTTTGCTGAAGTGTGTGAATGCATTTTTGGTTAATGTCCAGATTTCATCTCTTACAATTGACTATAATAAATGTCATTGCTGGGTCTTTGGGTCATTTATAATGTGTTGCACACTAATCATAGCTTCACCTTTTTTTTTTTTTTTTTTACAATTTTACTTACTTATTTTTAAAGAGGGGGGGACATGAAGGACAAAGAGAGGGAGAAAAACAGCAATGTGTGGTTGCACTTCTGTGCCCCCCTACTGGGGACCTGGCATGCAACCCAGACATGTGCCCTGACTGGGAATTGATCCTTTGGTTTGCAGGCCAGCACTCAATCCACTGAGCCACACCAGCCAGGGCTGGTTCACCTTTTAATTACAGATTTATTAGCCCTACCAAAATGCATAAACTTCTATAAAATTTCACTAGAATTGTTGGCATTAAGTTCAGTTTGGAGGGATAATTTTTACTGTTAACTAGTGCTTTATAGCCTTTTAAATTCATGTGAACCAAATTTTAAACCACCAAAGTTGCTCTCCTGTTGAATTCTCTTATCACAGGAGGTTCCATCATCTTTATATTGCAGCTAATGATCTTTCAAAGTACATGTAGATTATTTCTTAATGACATTTGGGCTTTTCATTGAAGATGGATTTCTTTTCTTTTCTTTTTTTTTGTTTTTGTTTTTGTTTTTGCTCCTCAGTCAAGATAAATTTGTTTGTATATAAATGATTTTTCTAAAATGGAAATCTGATCTTGTCATAACCTTGATTAAAATTTTCTCATTTGTATTCATTTCTGGGCTTCAGGTCATTAGGATTAAGTTCAAAAGCTAGTGCTTTCTAAGCACTAAAGACATTTATTATCTGTACGTACCTTCTTCATGTCACCTCCCATCAGCTCCAGACTTACTGATTTAACTTATTTCAGGAGATTAACAAATGGACCAAGTTCTCTCAGAACTTAGGATCTTGGCACTGTTTCTTTTCCCTGAAATGCCTTTGTTTGCTAACTCCTCCGTTTTATATTTGAATTACCTCTGTCTGTCTTGAAAGGTTTTTACCCCTAGGTTTAGTCAGGTTCCCTTCTTCTGACCATCTCCTGTGTATTTTCATAAAACTTAATTATACCTACCAAATACTTAACTTTAATTAGAATCCATTAAATTTCACACTGACTTTTTTTAAAATATATTTTTTAAAGATTTATTTATTTATTTATTTTTAGAGAGGGAAGGGGAGAGAGAGAGAGAGACAGAGACAGAGACAGAGACAGAGACACACATCAGTGTGTGGTTGCTGGGGGACATGGCCTGCAACCTAGGCATGTGCCCTGACTGGGAATCGAACCTGCGATGCCTGGTTCGCAGCCTGCGCTCAATCCACTGAGCTACACCAGCCAGGGTTCACACTGACTTTTAAATTTCCTTTTACTCACACTGTATTGCAATACCGTCTTTCTTGTCTGCCCATTAAGCTCATTGTTTTTCTTAATGGTAATTTTTTTGTTTTGTTTCCCATCTACTTTTTAAAAGTTAATTTTTTTTAAATTGTGATAAAATATATGCAGGGTCTGGCACAAATAATGCCTGGTTTTATTACAAAATATTTATTATGAAATCATAAGAATGTAATTCTGTAACATAACAGTATCACACTCAAACACACCATATGACATTATAAATGAAATGCTCAAATTACAACTATAAATTATTACACCCATGTTATTGCCTTACCAACCACACTCAAGTAGGCATTACTTCTGCTGGACCCTATATAGCATAAAGCTGACCATTCTAATCATTTTTAAGTGGATAATCCAGTAGCATTAAATACGTTCACATTGTTGTGCAACCATTACCACTCTCCATCTCCAGAGCTTTTTTCATCTTGCAACACTGAATCTCTATACCCATTAAATAATAACTCCCCATTCTTCCCTCCTCTAGCCTCAAGGGAGGCTTTCTGTCTCTGTCACTTGAACTTTGTCCTTTTATGACTAGCCGATTTCTTCATGGTCCATCTATGTCATAGCGTGTGTATATGTAGCACATTGATGGCAGTTGTTTAATCTTTATCTTTCTAATACATGGAACAGTTTCTGGCACATAGATGTGGCTCAGTGAATGTCTTGTTGAGTGAAGGTGTGTTTCATGGAAGCAGTGTAGTAGATGGAAGGAGCAGGAGCTGTTGGGAGGCTTGTTTGTTAGTCATGGCTCTTCCTTTGATCTTCTCTTTGATCTTGGGTAAATACACTATCTGTTCATTTTACTTATTTCTGTAAGATACTAATACCAACCACTGCACAAGACTTTTGAGATGGTTGAGTGAAACACAGAGGTCCTTGTTATTAGAACTCCCAAGGTACAAAGTTGCCTCAGTGGAGCAAACTTCATTAATGTGAAAATATTCACTAATGAATTAATCTCTTATAGGACTAGTCCTTGCTAAGGTATGCTAGCTCCCGGCCGCAAACTACCCCATCTGTAGCTTTCTGGAATATGTCTCTTGCTTCAGGTGGAGACCACCTGACAGTAGAATGTAAATGCCTTGCAAATTGATTTCAAGGTGATACTGTATAACTTACATACTTGCTTGAATTTGTCTACAGAGCTAAGGATAAAAAGAGATTTGGGTGTTAGATAATCAGAAGTGCTATCTGAATGAAAAACAAGTAGGCCCCTCTGTGGTTTGATTATCCAGCATCTGCTTGAAATATTTTTCAGGGAATAGAAAGTCAGTTGTGTTCAAACAGTCATTTCTATTTTTTTAAGTATATTTGATTATGCTGTTATTATTCCCATTTTTATTCTCCCCTTTATCTCCTTCCCTCCACCATTCCCACCCCTTAATTCATATCCATGGGTTGTACTTCTCCATTTCCTAAACTATTCTTAACTTCCCCCTACCTATTTTCTGCCTACCATTTATGCTACTTATTCCCTGTACCTTTTCCTCCATTCTCCCCCTCCCCTTCCCACTGATAACCCTCCATGTGATCTCCATTTCTGTGATTCTCTTCCTGTTCTAGTTGTTTGCTTAGTTTATTTTTGTTTTAGTTATTTTAGGTTCAGTTGATAGTTGTGAGTTTGTTGTCATTTTACTGTTCATAGTTTTGATCTTTTCCTTAGTAAGTCCCTTTAATATTTCATATGCTAAGGGCTTGGTGATGATGAACTCTTTTAACTTGGCCTTATCTGAGAAGCACTTTATCTGCCCTTCCATTCTAAATGAAAGCTTAGCTGGATAGAGCAATGTTGGATGTAGGTCCTTGCCTTTCATGACTTGGAATACTTCTTTCCAGCCCCTTCTTGCCTGCAAAGTCTCTTTTGAGAAATCAGCTTAGAGTCTGATGGGAACTCCTTTGTAGGTAACTGTTTCTTTATCTCTTGCTGCTTCTAGGATTCTCTCCTTCATTTTATTCTTGGCTAAAGTAATTATGATGTGCCTTGGTGCATGCTTTCTTGGGTCCAACTTCTTTGAGATTCTCTGAGTTTCCTGGACTTCCATGTCTATTTCCTTTGCCAGATGAGGGAAGTTCTCCCTCATTATGTTTTCAAGTAAATTTTCAATTCCTTGCTCATCCTCTTCTGGTACCCCTATGATTCGGATGATGGAACATTTCAAGTTGTCCCAGAGGTTCCTCAGCCTCTCCTCATTTTTTGAATTCTTGTTTCTTCATTCTGTTCTGGTTGGATGTTTATTTCTTCCTTTTGTTCCAAATCGTTGATAGGAATTCTGGTTTCCTTCCTGTCACTGTTCGTTCCTGGAATATTTTGCTTTATTTCACTTTGTATAGCCTTCACTTCTTCCTCGTTTTATATCCCTACTCAGCCATTTCTGTGAGCATCCTGATTACCAGTGTTTTGAATTCTGCATCTGATAGGTTGTCTGCCTCCTTGTTGCTTAGTTCTTTCTCTGGAGTTTTGATCTGTGTTTTCATTTGGGCCATATTTCTCTGTCTCGGCACACGTGTTACCTTATAAGGGGCAGAGCCTTAGGTATTTACTAGGGCGTGGTAACCCACATCACTGTGTTGTGGCTCTGTATGTGGGGGAGGGGTCAGACAGGGAACAATGCTGCTTCCTTGGCTCTGGGCTGGCTTTCAGTCACTTCCCCCACTACCCACAAGCAAACTGGGCCCTTCTGGTGCTGATTCCTGGATCAGTGGGCTTGTGTACACTCTAGGACCCTGTTGGCCCCTCCAACAGACTGTCCTATGAGACTGACAGTTTCTCAGCCACCACAACCCGCACAGGTTTTTACCACCAGAGGTTTTGAGGATTTATTTCCCTGTGCTGGAACCCTAGGTTGCTCAATCTGTCTTGCTCCCCAGTTGTTCCTTTCATTTTATTTGCATGCAAATGTGGGACTGCCTGGTCTGCCAGCCACAGCCTTGCCTGCCCAGTATGCCAGCCATCACCTTGCCATGCATCTCTCTGCCCCAGCTGCCCGTCTCTGCCCCTCCTACCAGTCTGGGTGAATGTTTCTTCTTTAGCTCCTTGGTGGTTGGACTTCCATACAGTTTGATTTTTCTGGCAGTTCTGGTTATATTTTGTTTTTCACCAGTCGTTGTCTTTCTTTTGGTTGTGTCAGGGAGGAAAGTACCTACCTATGCTTCCATATTGGCTAGAAGTGAAACAGTCACTTCTAACAAAAATTTCCAATTTTTGATAGTTTTTTCTTAGTGCTGAACTGAACATTTTTTTATTTCTATGCATTAGTACAATGGAACTGATCATTCTAATCCTTCAACTTGATAGTCTGGATCAGTGAGGATAATCTTGGCTTTCCTACCACACAAAGAATCTCTAAATTCAGAAGTTTTTAAAAAATCCCCCAATGTTTTTAAATTCATACTTAATGATTATTTCCCTGTCCATTGTGGATTAGAAGAAGGTTGTTCTCATGAGTTTCTCATGGTCTCAGGCTGACAAAGGAGCTATCATGTCAGATGTGGCAGAGAGAAAGAACTTTGTAAAACCTTCCATAGGCAATAAATATTCTGGCACAGAAATGACGTACCTCACCTTTATCCAAAATTCGTTGGCTAGAACTAGTCAACCATCAGAAGTGGGGAGGATTAGGAAGTACAGTTTTACCAAGTGCCCAGAATGGAAGAGAACCAGAATACTTGATGAATGACACTAATGACTATCACAGTCTTTTAAGAATTTGGAGGTGTATCACCTTTTTATTCCTTTCTTGCATTGGATCAAAATTACTGATATTTCAACTCATCATGATACGATTTCTAATTCTCTAAGCCATCCAGACACACTATGGTTTTTCTGTGTTGTTCCTGAATGATATTGTCTAGAAGAGAACAGAGTATGTCTTTATTCTTGTTGGAAACTGTCCAGGAAGAAATTTTTTTTTGTCCCTTTGGTAGTATGAAACCAAACAGTGTTCAAGTTAGCCCCATAACTGTATGTTTTATAGATGTGGGTTTAACTGTATCCTGTGATGTAAGTTCAAATAGTAAAACAGCTATGGTAATATAGTGAAAACAGAGATTGAAGTTTTAAGACTTCAAGTCCTGACTTTTAGAAGCTGTTACATAGGGCATGTTGCTTAGTTATCCTGAGACTGTTTTCTATAGATTTAACAAGATTGATGAGAATGTTAGCAGAAGTGTTTTCTTGCGCTGTATTTAAAGTGGTGTAAGTTACTAAGTGTTACTAGGAAATCCTTTTGTTTCTTTCCATTTATGTTCATCATAATTCATCAGGGACTCATTTGATTGTTTAAGTTCATATGTAGATACATATAAAATAGTGAACACACTATAGCCCACGTGAGTATAGATCATCATCACATACATTTTATTATTATTATTATTATTATTATTATTATTATTATTATTTTAAAGTCAAACTGATATGCTGCCTCTCATTTGCAGGTAGGGTTCTTTCACAGTCTACTCCCGGGACTCCATCAAAGACCATAACAATATCTGAAAGTGGTGTTATTGGATCATCTTTAAATTCTACAACACAGACACCAAATAAAATAGCCATCTCACCTTTGAAATCGCCAAATAAGGTAAAAAAATTAACCATGTGTGCCAAGTATTGTGGTTAATGCCTTTATTTTCTTACTAGTCACTTCAGATACTAAATATATTCTCAGGCAACTGAATAGACATTCAGTGAATACTGGATTGATTTAGTAATCAAGGGTATATGACATTAAAAACTTACTCTAAAACACATAGTAACTTAGTGATCATTTCACATGCTAAGATGGTTTTCATGGCCCATATGAATATGGGCACAGCAAAACTCTTTTGAATTAGGTACATTATGTGTTTAGTTCTTCTTCAGTTAATATTTGTACAAAATTACTCTTCGTGAAAGTCACATGATATATATTAATTATATATATCTAAAATGTTAACTGCAACTCTTTTTGATAAATACTCTGTGTTCTGCTTAGGTTGTCCTGGATTTTAGGGAGATCTGAACTTTTGCTGGGTAACAGAGTACACAGAATACTAGAAATTGGCATCAAATGCTGGTAATCATATTATTAGAGTTTTTAAGGTGGCCAAGTACCTACCATTTTACTCTTAGGTTAAGTAAGAAGTCTTAGCTCACTTTCTTAAAAAATACAGATGTCATTATACCAGCATAACATTTTGAAAAGGTATGTTTTAAAGGACACACTCAATTGGAAACCCAAGTATCATTCTGAAAGGTACTACCCTTGTGATGCCAGAAACATACTGCCCTTTGTACTTGCCTTTTCCCTTAATTTGTCACTGTTCACAAATAGAATAAACATTTGCCTTACATTAAAAAACATCAGGCTTTTGGTCTCTGTTCTAGTGAGACCTGAATATAATGTATAAATATGCTGTCTCTTACAGTTTGTTAAAATGGGATTCCACCTGCATAATAATATAGATAATTATTTATTTAAATGAAATGAATTCAACAGATACTCGATCCTTATATATACTATGCATAGTGATAAGTATTGGGGCTCAAAGCATAAATCAGATAAGTTTTTAATTCCAAGTAGTTCAATGGGACAGTTAGGCGTAAACACTAAGAATTGCCGTGCAGAATCATTAACGTTCACAGGTAGATTGATGAGCTTTACTTTGTGTGTCAGAAAAGGTCTATATAAGGGAGGCTATTCTTGAAAGATATTAACTTTAAAGGTGGTTTGGGTCTTAACTATAGGTGAGCAGAGGAGGATTTCTGGATTGAAGTAATATTTTACAAAAAAGTCTACAAGTGTGGCCCTTACAGGAAAGCCAAGTTACTTTGGGAGTGTGGGAGCTGAGGGTACTAAACTTAATGGAAAGTCTCATTATCTTCAAAGGAGAATTGTTCTTAAAGACTTTCCGTTTCTTCCCATTGCTGCTAGGACAGTGGTTCTCCCACCTTGTCTACGCATTGGAATCACCTAGGGAGCTTTAATACCATTGCCTCGTTTTTATCCCCAGAGGCTCTGTTCTGCTTTTTTTAATTGATTGATTTTAGAGACAGAGGAGAGAGAAACATGTGTTTCTTGTTCCACTTATTTATTGCATTCATTGATTGATTCTTGTACATGCCCTGACCAGGGATTGAACCTGCAACCCTGGTGTGTCAGGACAATGCTCTAACCAACTGACCTACCGTAGATTCCTTTTCTTTTTCTTTAAGATTTCATTTATTTATTTTTAGAGAAAGGGGAAGGGAGGAAGAAAGAGAGGGAGAGACACATCAGTGTGTGGTTGTCTCTCACGTGGTCCCTACTAGGGACCTGGCCTGCAACCCAGGCAGGTGCCCTGACTGGGAATCGAACAGGTGACCCTTTGGTTCGCAGTCCGTGCTCAATTCACTGAGCTACACCAGCCAGGGCCTTTTTTTAAAAAATTAATTAATTAATTAATTTTAGAGAGAGAGGAAGCAAGGGAGAGAGAGAAGAAAAACATCGATTTGTTATTTCATCTAAAGAGGAATCAAAACTGCAACTTTCATGTATCAGGACTATGTATGCTCTAACCAACTGAGCTACTTGGCCAGGGCCAGAGACTCTGTTTTAATTGGTCCAAAGCTTGGCCTGGAATCAGAATTTTTGAAAGCTCTGTAAGTAGTCCTAAACCACGGCCCTAGGATAATGTGAGGTTTGCATTTTTAAAGAGATGACTGTGGTAACATCATGAAAGAGAGTTTAGAGGGAAGTAAACCTGGATTCTGAGAGAGACCGGTTAATGTTAGCCATTCTCAACCTTGACTGCGCTTTTGAAGCACCTGGGGACCTCTTGAAACAACTAATGCTGGGCCCTACCTGGACCCCATTTAAATTAGAGTCTATAGGCTGGGGCCTAGGAATTAGATTTAATATTTTAAAATTCTAAGGTATAGGCCAGGGTAGAGAATCACCAAATTATTGTAGTATCTCTGGTGTCAGCCAGATTAGTAGCCACAGGGCTAGGGAGGAAGAGAGGTGTTGGAAGAGGTTTAAGACAATGACTGGACATCAGGGTCTTAGGAAAGGGATGAATTGATTTGAGTCCCAGTTTCCTTCCTTTCACTGATCATTCTCTGTGTATTTTCCTTTGCATAGCCTTCACTTCATGTATTTTGCAACCATGCTCAGCCATTTCTGTGAGCACCCTGATTACCAGTGTTTTGAACTCTGCATCTGATAGGTTGGCTATCTCTGCATTGCTTGGTTCTGTTTTAAAGTTTTGATCTGTTCTTTTATTTGGGTCATATTTTTTTATCTCCACTTATCTGTTGTGTAGTAAAGGGCAGAGCCTTAGGTATTGCCAGGGTGGGGCAACCCACGTACCTATGTTGTGGGGTAGGGGTCTGAGAGAGAGCAGTGCTGCTTGCTTATCTCTTGATGGGCTTTCAATCACTTCTCTCACTACCCACAAGCAAATTGGGCCCCTCTGGTACTGATTCCCGGGTGGGAGAGTTTTTGTGCATTTTAGGACCCTTTGGGTCTCCCCAGCGGACTCTCCTATGAGACTGAGAGTTTCTTCCACTGCTGCAACCCCACAGGTTTTTACAGTCAAAGGTTTTGAGGCTTTATTTCCCCATGCTGGAACCCTGGGTTGTGCAGTCTGTCTCACTCTCCAGTTGTTCCTCCGAGTTTATCCGCATGCAAATGTGGAATCGCCCTGTCTGCCAGCCGCCACCTCACCCACCCCAGTCCTCCAGCCACCAACTTGCCTTGAGTCCTCTCTGCCCAGGCTGCCCACCTCCACCCCTCCTACCGGTCTGGATGAATGTTTCTTTAACTCCTTGGTTTTTGGACTCCCATACAATTTGATTTTCTGGCATTCCGTTTTTTTGTTTTGTTTTGTTTTGTTTTGTTTTTAAATTTGTAGTTGTCCTTCTTCTGGTTGTGCAAAGAGGCACAGTGTATCTACCTACACCCCCATTTTGGCCGGAAGTCCAGTTCTTTTCTTAGTTGTGTGGTGTTTGCTAGTGGGCCCATTGAAGGACTTTTTCATCTCTGGTAATTGTACTTACTTTATTTCTAGCATTTCCACGTGACTTTTTCTTAAAGCTTCTATTTCATTGCAGTTCCCCTGTGTTCATTGTATATTGTCTTCCTTTCCCACTAGGTCTGTTAACATATTAATCGTAGTTATTTTAAAGTCCTTATCTGGTGGTTGCAACATCTAGGCCATTTCTGAGATTGCCTCTCATTTTATTATTGGAATGATTATCTGGGTTTTTTAAACAGTTTTTGCATTTTTAAGCTTACATATCTAGGGTGGGGAAAATATTAAAGGTAGGTGACTTAGCACAAAACGTGAAGCTGGGGTATTGATTTACATCAAATCTGATCAGACAGGCTTTAGAAGAGTTGATCTTTTGGATAATTGAAGTTCAGGAAAGGTAAAGTCACTTGGGGTAGTGAATACACAGTGCAATTTACAGATGATATATTACAGAATTGTACACCTAAAACCTATATAATTGTATTAACCCATGTCATCCCAGTAAATTCAGTTCAAAAAATTCCTAATTATTAGAGAAGAGACAAAAGAAAAGTAAGGGTCTGTAGACCTTAGATAACTAGATCAAAGAAGCAATGGTTAGAAACCTTGAAACTCCTTTTTTCTCATGAATTTGGTTAGTAAATATTCCTAAAATGTAAGGCCTGGTTATACTTGATGTATAATGTTAATGGTATGTTTTTCCCCTTTAATGTCTTTTTTTTTTTTTTTTTTAATTTTTTTATTTTTCAGTTACAGTTTACCTTCAGGTGTAATTTTCCCCTTAATGTCTTAATGATGAATATGGATGTACCTTCAAAAGATCCTCTTTACTTTTGAGAGTTATGCAAGTTATCCTGGACATCCTTGAATTCACCTCACCCTTCTTGCCAGTTTGCTTTTCTCTCTAGGGAAGTGAGTTTGGTTTTTTTTTGATAGGGGGAGGGTTGCTATTATTTGACAAACACATTTGCTTGTCTCCCCTTTCTGTGCTAAGTAATTGAACCATCTCGTAGCCATTCAGAATGCAGAATGTACTTGATTCCAATGTGAGAAAGTTTGAAGCATAAGCTATGTATGTGTGGTTTAAGGAAAGTTTCTTACTTTTCTAATTTCTATAACTTCTTGAACTTTTCCTACTTCTGGGTCTTCTTAGCTTGGGTAGAATTCTATGCTGCTCCTATAATTAAATCCTAGATTCAACATTTTATTGTAGTTGCTTTATCATTTATCTGTCCATCTCTCTATCCATTAAACATCTTATTTTTAAAAAGCATTTCAAAGAATGTTGCACATGTTCAATGTGCTTCTCCCCAATTATTTCAGCTAATATACCATTAACTAGAATTCACTATTTGTTTAGAGGTTTTTTTTTCTTTTGAGGTAAAATTACATATACTGAAATATCCAAATGTTAAAGATACCAATGAATGAGTTCAGATGAAACGCAGACATCTGTGCAATCCAAAACTCTGTTAAGATAAAGGACATCATCTTCACAGGAAGTTAACATTTTTCTTTCCTATTTCTAAATGCATCAAGATAAACAAAGCACTTATCATTTGATAGGTTTTGGTAATAAGCCTTTTAGATATATATCTTTGAAATTGAAAACTGAGTGATTGCAGATTATTAAAAATACTTTTCCTTATAGTTCAGATAGGTTCCAATTTTTTTAAGTATATTTTCTTGATTTTGCTATTACAGCTGTCTCATTTTTCTCTCTTTGCTCCCCTCCACCCAGTGGGCCCCTTTCCCTAGAAGTCTCCCCCCTTAGTTCATGTCCATGGGTCATACATATAAGTTATTTGGTTTCTCCATTGCCTATACTATTCTTAACATTACCCTATTTTGTACCTACCAATTATGCTTCTTATTCCCTGTACCTTATCCTCGATTCTCCCACTTCCCCTCCCAGCTGATAACCCTCCCAATGATCTATCTATGATTCTGTTCTGTTCTAGTTGTTCGCTTAGTTTGGTTTTTTAGATTCAGTTGTTGATAGTTGTGAGTTTGTTATCATTGTAATATTCATAGTTTTGATCTTCTTCTTAAATAAGTCCCTTTAACATTCCATGTAATTAGGGCTTGGTGATGATGAACTCCTTTAGCTTTACCTTATCTGGGAAGCACTTTATCTGCCCTTCCATTCTAAATGATAGCTTTGCTGGATAGAGTAATCTTGGATGTAGGTCCTTGCTTTTCATTGCTTTGAATACTCCTTGTCAGTCTGTTCTTGCCTGCAGAGTTTCTTTTGATTAGTCAGCTGACACTCTTATGGGAACTCCTTTGTAGGTAACTGTCTCCTTTCTCTTGCTGCTTTTAAGATTCTGTCTTTATCTTTAACCTTTGGCATTTTAATTATGATGTGTCTTGGTGTGTTCCTTCTTGGGTCCAATTAATTTGGGATTCTCTGTGCTTCCTGGACTTGTATGTCTATTTCCTTTGCCAAATTGGGGGAAGTTTTCCTTTGTTATTTTTTCAAATAAGTTTTCAATTTCTTGATTTTCCTCTTCTCCTTCTACCATCCCTATAATTTGGATGTTGGCACTTTTGGAGATGTCTCAGTCTTCTTATACTTTCTTCATTTTTTAAAAATCTTTTTTCTTCTTTCTGTTCTGGTTGAATTTTTGTTTCTTCTTTATGTTCCAAATCATTGATTCATTTCTTCCTTCCCTGGAACTGTTGGTTCCTTGTGGATTTTTTTTTTATTTCACTTAGTGTAGCCTTCATTTCTCCCCTTATGCTTTTGCTATACTTAATGAGTTCTCTGAGCATCTTGATCACCAGTGTTTTGAACTCTGCATCTGATACATTGGTTATTTCCATTTTGTTTAGCTCTTTTTCTAGGGTTTCGTTATGTTTGTTCATTTGGGCCATATTTCTTTGTCTCCTCAGTTTGGCAGCCTCCCTGTGTTTGTTTCTGTGTATTAGAAAGAGCTGCTTTGACTCCCTGTTTTAGTGCACCTGTTAAGTTGTATGAGGCTGAGCATTCAGTATTTGCCAGGGTAGAGCAACCCGCTTCACTGCTTTGTGGTTGTATGGGTGGTTGGGGGAGGCAGAGGTGGTTGGAGAGGGGACAGTGCTGCTGCCGTACTGCTGTAGGCTTGTTTGGTACTCCCCCAGTTTCCAGTCATTTCACCCACTTCCCATATGCAAGATGCTCCTCTCACTGTTGCCCTGATGATGGTTCCCAGAGTGGGCGGGTTTGCTTAAGCCTAGGGCCGTACAGGCCCTTTAAACAGACTCTCCTGAGACACCAGCAGTTTCTTCTGATACCCCAAGCCCCACTTGTTTTTTCAGCCAGAAGTTATAAGGCTTTATTTTCCTGTTGCTGGAACCCTGGGCTATGTGGTTTGGCCTGGTACTGAGATTGCTCATATCCAAGGTATCCTACTCAATATTTATCCACCACATGGTAATGTGGGACTGCCCATTCCCCTGGTCTCTGCTGCCTTGTCACCGCCACTGCCTTTGCTGCACCAACACCACATCCTCTCCACTCCAGCTCCCCATCTCTGCCCCTCCTACCCATCTGGATGAATACGGCTTCTTTAAATCCTTGGTTGTTGGACTTCCACACAGTTTGATTTTCTGACAGTTCTGGGTGTTTTTAGTTTTGAAGCTAGTTGTGATCCTTCTGTGGTTGTGCAAAGAGGTAAACCATGTCTGCCTATGGCTCTATCTTGACTGGAATCCTCTAGGTTCTAATTTTTTCTTTCTACTAAATTGAAGAAGGACTTAAGTGAGTTTCAGATCATTATAAATATTTTTCAATGGTAGAATATCGTATGATTTTTGGTATAAAATTCAGAAGGAATTCAAAGTATTAATGTATTACTATAGTTAATATCTTTCTGTTAATATATGTGTATTTGTGAAAGTGGTTTTTGGCATTTATATTTCTTAAAAAATAGAGAACTGGTGCTAAAACTCAATTTTAGCAATATTAATATTCACCTATGGATACAGGAAGCAGTCTTTAAAAATGAGTCTTATGCATCTTATTAGAAGATACATTACAAAAAAATTTGTATTATAATAATTGCAATTTGTAATATAGTTATATTGCTTTGATTAAGTGTATACAATAATTGTATTAACTCAATCCAGATGGAATTACTTAACATTCAGAACTATACATAAGGGTAATAGGAAATAATATTTTTAAATTTTCAATTTATGTATAACTACAATAAAAGAAAGGCATAAAATATTATACTGAAATATACAGATTTTCAGAGGAAAAGGAATAATAAAAATGTCTGAATACTAAAGAATGGTTTCTTGTATTTTAAAAAATACAATAGATACCACTGAGTATCAGATCATTATGTTGATTCGATTCCATAGAATACATTTCAGAAAATGATATGACAGTTTTATTTTAAAATGCTAATATTGCTCTGGCCAGTGTGGCTCAGTTGGTTGTGGCATCATCCCATACACTGAAATTCCCAGTCAGGGCATATCTGTAGGTTGGGGGTTTAATCTCTGGTCAGGGTACATATGGGAGGCAACTGATTGAATTCCTCTCTCTGTCTCTCTCTCTCTCACTCTCTAAAAGCAATGAAAAAAAAAAAGTCCTTGGGTGATGATAAAAAAATAAAATAAAATAAAATAAAATGCTAATATTTATAATAGGCTAGAAATACAATAAGCGGAACGATGTTATCAATCTCCCTGAAGGTTATCTCCATTCCAGCCAGCTGGAATGGAGAAGAACACATGTGGGAAGTTATTAGGGGCCAGACCTGAAAGGGCATGTTGCATCCATTCACTTCACTAGCTAAAACTCTAGTCACATAGCCTCCTTACCTTACTGTATGGGAGGCTAGGAAGGAGAATCTGGCAATGTGTCTATGAAGCAGAAAAGAATTGACATTTTGCTTATTAGCAGCAATCAGACTATATCATTCTTATATAGCATTATAGTGCTGTATTAACACAGGTAATTGGCATTCAGGAGGTAGGAAACTAGAAACTAGAATAAAATGGTTTTCTGTAATAAAGAGATACTCTTTCATTCTGTGTTTGTCAGTGTCTGTCAGTATTTACTGAGTTCTGTGTGTGTGCCCCGTCCTGAAGTTTTGGGAACTACAGGAGAGCTTACAGTGGTTGGGCCTACAAAATTGAATGAAGTAAGCCAATAATGAATAATAATGAAACAGGTCCTAAGTTGTGTGGTAATATGATGTAGTAAGGTGATATGAAACTAAAGAGAAAGAGGTAAATCCTGGTATCCCTTCATTCACCAGTCAGCAAATACTTATTGAATGCCTACTATGGGATGGGGTCGTACTTTTGGGGGAAACAGTAGACAGCAAAAATAGACAAGTGGAACCAAAGTCTATGGAAGTGTAGAAGGGAATGCAACAAATGAATCAAATAATTAAACATGTAAAATTGCAAAAGCAAGAAAAGATGTGATGGCACAAGATTGTATGTAAGGGGATTCAGCCACAGTTGGGATGAGTAGAGGTAGCCTCCTCGAGCTAAGGTTTTGGGTAGATCTGGATTAGAGTGGATGTCAGCCACAAGAGTAAAGGACTAGAGGTAAAATAGAGTTACACAGGGGAAAGTAAAATAGCTACTCTGATTTAAATTAATAATATTTTGGAGGGAGTGGAAAGCATACAAAGACAGGGTTAGATTATGATAATTTTCAAAACAAAGCAAATCTGAGCTTAAATGTGTCATTAAATGGAGACTCATGGAATGTTTCTGAGTTAACAGGAATGTAATAAAAATAGGAAACTGAAGTTTACATAAAAGTGGTATTTGTATGGTGGATTAAAGGCAGGTGAAGATGAATCACGAAGCTGATTTTGAATTTGTTTTGCAAATATCCCGGCAGGAAGTGATATGAGTAATGATAGTATCAAAAAGCTGAGAGAACACTTGGAACAGAGGTTTTAGAAGGTAACTGCTTTTGCTGTGAAGCTCTTACATGTTTGGGTTGGCAGTAGTCATGGTGATAATGAGTACAATTTGAAGTGAAGTGAACTTATTTTCTTAATAAACTTTGACATAGATTGTTGGATGAGTTGGATGTGAGGTAACTCCAGGTAGCAGGCTCCATTGATTTTGTTACCTGAATTGTTATTTTGTATATAGCTCTTTATACCAGTACCCATTAGGCAGGATAAAGGAGCAGAAGGAATAAATGATTGAGACTATAATCTATTTTCTATGTTAGTATATTGGTTTTGTTTTATGCTTTTATGATTGTGTTGATTGAATACCTGTGGGGTACTGTTGTCATGTTATTAAAACCTTTTTACTAGATAAATTAAAAGTATGTAAAGTTAGAATAATACAATTAACTCCATGTACCCTTCATTCAACTTTAGAATTATCAACTTACTTTATTCTCATCTATAACCTTCTCTGTACTTCGGGCTCTTTTTTTTCTTTTAAAGTAAATCATGTCATATCTATAGATGTTTCTTTGTGTATAGAGGTTGGTGCAAAAGTAGGTTTGCTGTTACGAGTACTTGAAACAGTTTATTCTTTTATTGTTTATCAATTATTGTATTTTCCATATGAACAACTTTAAACCTATTTGCCAAACCTTTTATAATAGGTACGGACACTTCTTTTTTAACTTACCCATATTCCTTTAATGCCTTTAAATACCTACTTAATTCACATTTCACCAATCATCTTTTTTGTTTTTATACTATGTTTGGATTGGGGATTCAGATAAGTTTATAAATGATTGATATTTTTCTTATTTTCTTCATCTTCCTTCTTTCCTTGCTCCGCCCCTTCTTTCAAAAACAAAATTGGGTTATTTATATCCTATAAATTATTCAAAATGTTGTATAGTATCTTAATGTATGAATTTTGAGTTTGTGAGCTATTCTTAGACAAGTTTTATTTACTTCAGTATTCTAAACTATCCATCTTTAAAATCATTATTTGATTTTAATATTTATTTTACTTAAAAGTTTTTTATTACAAATTAAGTACAGGAACAGAAAGGTTTATTTTTGTTTTTTCCAACTTCATGAAATGGTTAAGTTAATACTAGCATGATTTTAATTCTGACTGATTTCCATAACCCATCTTGTAAGGCAAATACCTGTAAGCATTTTTAAGTATATAGTTTAGTACTATTAAGTGCTTTCATATTTTGCAATCATCTCTATCATCCATCTCCAGAACTCTTTCCGTATTGGAAAGCTGCAACTCTGTACCCATTACATGTAATGACCTACTTTGCTTCTTTCAGCCTTTGGCAACAACCAGTATACTTTCTGTCTCTAAGTACCTCATATTAGTGGCATCACACAGTATTTATTCTTTTGTGACTGGCTTATTTCACTTGGCATAATGTCCTCAGGGTTCAGCAGCAGTGTAGCATATGTCAGAATTTTCTTCCTTTTTAAGGCTGAATAATTCCATTGTATGTATATTCATCTGTCTGGATACTTGAGTTGCTTCTACATTTTAGCTTGTGAATAATGCTGCTATGAACAAATACCTCTTGGAGACATTGCTTTCAATAATTTCGAGTGCATACCCAGAATTGGAGTTTCTGGATCATATAACAATGCTCTGTTTAATATTTGGAGGAATCACCATACAGTTTTCCACAAATGGCTGTACCATTTTATATTCCACCAACAATGCACAAGGGTTCCAATATCTCCATATCCTCGCCAACAATTTTTCTACAGTAGCTATTCTTATGGGTATGAGGTGGTATCTTGCTGCAGTTTTGATTTACATTTCCCTAATTATTAGTGATGTTTGTGTATCTTTTCATGTGTTTATTGGCCATTGTGTATCTACTTTGGAGAAATACCTATTCAAGTCCTTTGCCCATTTTTTAATTGATTTGCGTTTTAGAAGCTCTCTATACCTATGTATTCTGGATGTTAATTCCTCATCAGATAATATGATTTGCAAGTATTTTTTCCATTCTGTGAGTTGGTGTTTTACTCAGTGGACAGTGTCTTTTGAGGCACAAAATTTTAAAATTTTCATGAAATCTAATTTGTACGATTTTTTTTTAATTGCCTGTGCCTTTGGTGTCATATCCAAGAAATCATTCCCAAATTCAATGTCATGGAGCTTCACCCTTTTGAGTTAACTTTTATATTTCATATTAGGAAAGGGTCTAACATCATTCTTTTGCATGTGGATTCCCAGTTTTCCCATCACCATTTATTACAAAGACTCTCTTTTCCATGGTAAATGGTCTTGGCACCTATTTTTTTGTTTGTTTGTTTGTTTTAATTTTTTAGAAATTGATTTTAGAGAGAGAAACATCAGTTTGTTGTTCCACTTATTCGTGCATTCATTGGTTGATTCTTGTATGTGCCCTGACCAGAGGTTGAACCTGCAGCCTTGTAGAGTATCAAGAGAACACTCCGGCCACCTGAGCTACTAGGCTAGAGGGGCACTTATGTTGATCATCTGAACATATATGCGCAGCTTTATTTCCGGACTTTTCTATTCCTTTTGTATATGTGTCTGGCTTTATGCCACTGTTGGTTTTATTTTTCGGTAAATCTTTAATCTATTTGGAATTGTAACAAGGATTAAGTTATTAGGGATCCACCTGTTTTTCTTCAGATTAAATGACTAATCCATACAAATTATTGAACTAGCTCATCACTTTCTATTGATTTGAGATGGCAGCGTTCATCATGAACTATTCTTTACTAAGAGGGACCCCCCAAAAAACCTGGAATTTATTTATAAAAAATTGTATATTCTTATATGTTTAAATTTCAGTCACCTTCAAAGTACTTTCCATTTGATGCAGTACACCTATTGAGACATTTTTTTCCACTGCTCATAAGAGTTTTTGAACTTGTCAATTTTGAAGCCTTTTAGTGCTTCTACCATTTTTTGTTTCACTTCTTCCACATTGGCAAAATGTGTCCCTTTGGGGACTTTTTTCTTCTAGGGAAACAAAAAGAAATCACTTAACGGCAAGATTGGGTGAATAGGGAGGGTAGAGCATGGAGGTCATGCTGTTTTGAATCAAAAACTGCTGAACACTCAGTGTGATGTGGGCAGGTGTGTTTATAAATCCCCCATCATGAAATGGGCAAACGCTTTGGAAGAGTTGTCAAAAAAAAAAAAAAAAGCTTACTGAAGCTGAACACAGCCTCTCACAATAATGTCACTGGTACAGATGGGTTCCTAGAACACTCATCTAGTGAAAGCAGCCTGTACTACAAGGGGCCTGCCCTCCAGAAGATAATTCTTGTTTTGGGGTCCCCCTGTTCTATATGATTTCTTTTATCCATTCCTTTGATCTATAGCACTCTCTTCCTAGGCCAATCTCATACTATTTTATTTATCCTATCTTAGTAATATGTTTTAATCCTTAGTGTAGTCGGTTTCTGATTTTTATAAGGCTTATACCTTATAAAGCAAATTGTCTAATTTTGTCTTAGAGGGTCATTTGACCATTTCTTTAAATGCTTCTATCTAGTACATCATATATAAATTATTCATCTTTGCCCCTATAATTCATAACTATGAATAAAATATGTTGGGTTAATATCCATGAAAAAATAGCAGATGATTGCTATAACACATGAGCTCCAAACAGGACCTGCATAAGTGTTTGTGATATTCCTTAAAATTTTTTTTTAAAAACCTACCTCATGGACTAGCAGATGTGGATATGCCGTTTTTTACTCATATTACAGGGGAGTACACCAATGGTGGCAGGTTGGTGAAAGAGAGTCCATACCCCCTTGGGTCCAAGGCTGTTTTAAGGGGTCCCAGACTAAGGAAGCATGTGTCCTACTTGTGACTCTAAATTACATTAACTTAGTGTAAAGAAAAGGTCAAGAAGTAATCACAGAACAGGATGCCACTTCCAAAAGGGGATAAAGAGACAGTTATACCCATTTCTAAAACAATACACATTCCTTCTGGCCAGGGCCCCCTGATCAGCCTTCAGTCGTGGGTGGGGGAAACGGACCATGTCCATTGATCCCCAAAATGACTTAAATCTATTTAATAATATTTTACCAGTCAGTAAATCTGTGCTGAAAGTTCTGGTATCCATCTCTGTTTGTCACTGTCATTAGTCATATAATACATATAATATTTATCTCTTTATTTTCATTTGTCTCTTCTGGCTTGAAAGCATTTTATAGCTTGCAGATTTGCTTCTTTGTAGACTTATTTATTTTGATAACCTAAAGTTTGGGAGTTATAATGTAAACATAGTTTTTCCATGATGGTAGCTCTATAAAAACTATGTCACAAATTTTTGAAAATCATGTTTTTATGGAACCCTACAAATCCCTGGTTTCAACTATACTACAAAACTGTAGTAATCAAAATGGTGTGGTACTAGCATAAACAGATACATACAGGGTCTGGCAGAAGTAATGCCTGCTCGAGTATGGTTGGTAGGATAATAATATGGGTATAATAATCTATAGTTTTAATTTTAACATCTTGCCTAAAATGTCATATGGTGTGCTTGAGTGTGATAATGTTATGTTACAGAATTACATGCTAATGATTTTGCTGTAAAAGGGGGGCGTTATTTGGGCCGGACCCTGTAGCTCAATGGAACAGAATGGATCCATGATATAAAACCCAGAAATAAATCCATGCATATATTGTTAATTAGTTTATGACGAAGCTAAGAATATACAATGGGGAAAGGATAGTCTCTTCAATAAATGGTGTTGGGAAAATTAGACAGTCACATGCAAAAGAATGAAACTGGACCACTATCTTAAACCATGTACAAAAATCAGCTTAAAATGTTTAAAAACTTGAACATAAGACCTTAAGCAATAAAAGTTTGAGAAGAAAACATAGGGGGTAAGCTCCTTCACATCAGTTTTGGCAATGATTTTTTGGATTGGACACGAAAGGCAAAGGAAGCAGAAGCAAAAATAAACAAGAGAGGCTACATCAAACTAAGAAGCTTCTGTACAGAAAAGGAACCATCAATAAAATGAAAGGCAAAGCATGGAATAGGAGGAAATATTTACAAATCATGTATCTGATAATGAGTTAATATCTAAAATGTATAAAGAACTCATACAACTGAATTAAAGACAATCTAGTGAAAAAAATAAGCAGAGGAACTGGAGAGATACTTTTCCAGAGAAGCCATGCAGATGACAGATGGACAATAGGCACATGAAAAGGTGCTCAACATCACTACTCACCAGGGAAGTGCAAATCAAACCACATTGAAATATCACCTCACACCTGTTAAAATGACTCACCAAAAATGAAATCTTCAAAAAGAAAACAAATAAGTGTTGATGAGGATGTGGAGAAAAGGGAACCCTAGTACACTCTTGGTGGGGAATGTAAATTGGTGCAGCCACTATGGAGAAAACAGTATGGAGGTTCCCCCCAAAAAAACCCTGAAAATAAAACTACCATATAATCCAACAATTTCATTTCTGGATATTTATCTGAAGGAAATGAAATGACCATGTTGAAATGGCATCTGTACCTCCATGTTCATTGCAGCATTATTTACAATAGCCAAAGTGTGGAAATAGCTTAAGTCTCCATCAACAGATGAATGCATATAGAAAATGTGTTTATTAGTACACACACATGCACACACACAATATTATTCAGCTATAAAAACAAATGAAATCCTGCCATTCGCGACATTATGGATGGACCTTGAGAGGACGTTATGCTAAATGCAGTTAGTCAGACAAAGAAAACCATATACCATATGCTCTCACTTATATGTGGAATCTGTAAAAATTAAAATGGACTCATAGATACAGAGAACAGATTGGTGGTTTGCCAGAGGCAGGGGGTGTAGACGAAATGTGTGAAGGTGGTCAAATGGTATTGACTTTCAGTTATAAGATAAATACATTCTGGAGACGTAATATACGGCATGGTGATTATAGTTAATAATGTATATTATAAAATGTATACAGAAACTCAAAAAATAAATACTAAAAACTATTGTATATTTGGAAGTTGCTAAGTAGATTTTTCAAGTTCTTATCACAAAAATTATTTGTAACATGTGCGATGATGAATGTCTACTAAATTTATTGTGGTAATCAATTTGCAATATATACATTTATATATATATACATATATATATATACACACACATATATATATATATCTCATTATATTGTGTAGCTAAAACAAATGCAATGTTTTATGTCAATTGTATTTTAATTTAAAAGCAAGCCCTTTCCTCATAATTTTGTCATAAAATTATGCCGAAATTAGCTGCCAGTTACCAAGATTTAAAACTGAGTACTAAGTCATATTGTAGGTAGAAATGCATGCATATGAATAGCTGCTTTAAGAGATTTCACACATCAGACTTCTATGGTTCCAGTTGTTTAGGATTATTGTTTCTATTTATTGTTTATTATAACTTCTGTGAAAAAGTATTTCCTGTAAGGTGTCTTTACATGAATAAATGCTATCTACTCTTCTCTTAGCATCCAGATATTATAAACAAATTTTTAAAAAGAGACTTCCTCCAGAAAATACTGTTGTTTTTATAAATAAGTGTGGAGAATACCATATACCACATCCTTTTAGGAAATTTATAATGTTCATTAATATATTAAAGGCTTTAAGAGGTCCCACAATGAAGGTCTTTGTTTAACTTTCTTTACCGTAAGATTTTACCAATTGATTTGACAAAAGTCGGCCATTTCATATAATATCTAATCCTGCAAAGCTACTGTTTAGTGAAACAAACACACTGTAGTAAACAGCACCCAACCAGCATTAAGGAAACTGTTACTCTGACTTTGAAGTAGATTAAACAAATGCTGTCTTTTTTTTTTTTAAATATTTTATTTATTTTCAGAGAAAGTGGAAGGGAGAAGGACTAGGAGAGAAACATCAACATGTGAGAGTAACCTGAGGACCTGGCCTACAACCCAGGCATGTTCCTTGACTGGGATTCAAACCAGCGACCTTTGGTTTACAGGCCAGTGCTTAATCCACTGAGCCACACCAGCCAGGGCCAAATGCTGTCTTTAAAAAAAATTTTATTAAATGTATTGGGGTGACATTGGATAATAAAATTACATAAATTTCAGGTGTACAATTCTATAATACATCATCTATATACTATATTGTGTATTCACAACCCCCAAGTCAAGACTCCTTCCGTTACCATCTACCTTCCCCATACTCTCTTCTACCTACCCCACCTGCTGTTGCTCTGGTAATCACCAACAGCATAATGTGCAGTGTCCCAAAGCATTATTCGAATTTCATTTAGTGGTAATGTTCTCCCCTTTACAATTAGAGAAACAAAGGTATAAAGATGCATTAGGTTGCTTGCCAGAATACATACAAGACTGAGACAAACTGGAACCAAAGCCCATATGTCTAAATAATGATTTATAAACGTGTTTGCAAATAGACCAAATTGCAAATTGTACAAGGGGGGGGGCATTAATATGGAACCCTACAAATTCAGTGTTTTTGGATATTGGCTGAAACATCTATATATCTGTCTCCAAAATCGCCAGATAAAATAAGAATCCTCATTTGCAGGACAAAAAGAGTTTTACTCTGTTTTTTCTTTTAGATAAACCTTCAGCTGAGTGAGGACTTTTAGAATTTGCTGATTGGAAAATGAACAAAGAAATTTTATGTTAAATATATAATTACATTAATCTGTAAACAGAAATGGCTTGAACAAATAGAAAAAATCTTTCAAGACCATGTTTTTAACAGCAGCCACTGATACCTGTTAAATATAGCTATTTTGAATTTAAGATAGTTGCTCTTTTTTTTTTTTATTCGCACCTGAGGACATGCTTGCTGATTTTAGAAAGAGGGGGAGGGAGAGAGAAAGAGAGAGAAACATTGATCAGTTGCTTCTTGTAGGTGCCCCAACCTGGGACCAAACCTGTAACCTAAATATGTGTCCTGACTGGTATTGACCTTTTGGTTTACAGGACAATGCTCCAACCAACCTGAGCCACATTGGTAATTCAGTCACACAGGGTTATTCAGGCATTTAATTATTCATTAAGCATTTATAACAGCAAGCATTATAATGTTTAACTTAAGAGAATTGGCTTCGGAATTGGATCTGGTTCAAATCTTGGCTCTACTACTTATTCGCTGTATGACCTTGGAGAAGGTACTTAATTTTTCTGAGCTTCAGTTTCTCCATCTGTAATTGGCATAATAATGATGATACAAAAAGCAGTTTACATTAATTGATCATTGTAATATGTGATCAGTTATTATTTGCACTTTATACAACTATCCTTTGATAAAGTACCATTTTCACATTTTCAGATGAGGAAACTTAGACACAGAAAAGTTTTAGTTACACAAGGTCATACAACTAGGAAGTGATGTAGTCTAGATTGAAACCCAGGAACTCTTGATTTTCTGTTTGGCCTATAGAACTAGCTTGTTGCAGACTCATTCTGCCAAGAACAACTAAAAAGCAAAGTAAAATGTATTTTAAAAATCCTTTTGGCATTTGAGAAGTACCAAGGGAGCTGGAACATCAGAGACCACCATCCTAAAGTAAAGGGAAGCCTAAAGAAGTCCATCCAATATTCACAGTGACACTTCCCCTTAGTGTTTGTGCTGATTTGTTAAGTTGTGGCTGAGAGACTACGAAAGTGAACAAAAGGTGGCCACAGAAGAGTGGAGAAACTAGATGATCTTATAGATCTGTTAATCTTATAGATCTAATGGACAAAAATTTGGGGTCATGCCCCAACAAGGATGAAGAACCCTGTGAACTCACCAGCCCTGATTAGGGCCAGTGAAGTATGATGGGGCCAGAGTGAACCAGAAATAGACAAGGCCTCTTGAAGACCGAAGCTCAGCATCAAATCAGCTCAGTTTGTGACTGGAATAGATAATCTGCCCTCACTCCTGCCTTCCAGCAATCTAAGTGGATTCTCTTTGGAGGAATATAACATTCAGATCCTCAAATTATCTCCTTGATTTTTCATAAACAATATCTGGCATTTAGTGACAAATCATCAGGCAACCAGGCCAAATTCTTGAAAACCAAGAGATATAGGCAGTAGAATATCAGGCTCAAATTTTTAAAATACCTGAGTAATATATTCAGAAATATCTTTAACATGATGAGAAACTTCAGCAATTAGAAACTATGAAAAGGAATCATGAATATTTTTATGATAAATAGTGAATATTTTCAAACTTAAAATGGAGATTAAAAATTTAGTAGATGAGTTTATCAGATACAGATAAAGAATTAGAACAAAGAATGAAAACAAAGAATGTTTTGAGAAAGTAAGTGGAGAAAATTTCTCGTCAACAGACTTGCACATAAGGAAAGGACAGAAAGGGTAAATTTGTGCAGTATACACAAATGGATGTCTTGTGGAGTTTAACTTATATGTAGAATTAAATTACTTAACAGCACAAAGATGGGGCAAGAGTAAATGGTGTTAGTGTTCTATGGTTCTTTCATTGGATGATGTATAAAGTACTAACTTAATTTCTACGTTCTAATCTCTATAGTAAGCACTAAAAGAATAGTAATATAATATATAAATCACAGTGGGAAAATGAAATAATAAAATATTTAACCAAAAAGAAGACAAGAAAGAAATAGAAGAGAGTAAGTAGCTCAAATAGAAGTACAATATTTAAGTTCAGCATTTAAAGGAACTATGTTAGATGTAAACAGACATGCTGATTAAAAATATAATCAAATCTGATTATTTTTAAGACCCAATTATATACAGCTTCTAAGAGTTGTAGGTTGAAATTGAGGACATAGAAAAGTTGAAAGTAAAGAAATGGGGAAGGCACACACAGTACTGCGCACACTTAGCTAAACCGGCCCCTGTGCTTGTGCCGTGCTGTGGCGAGCTGGTGAAGTGGTCACTAGGTTTAAGTCAGATCATCTTTAAGCACTGGCATGTGTACATATTAAGTAACCAGTACACTTAACTGCTAGGTTAGAGGCACTTTGTTTCTTAAGACAGTATTTTTCCCCCATTTAGAGCTGATACAGCAAGGACTGTGTCTTACACCGTTGTATTTATTTGTCTCAGGTTGCTTGATTTTTCAGTAGCTTCTTTATGTATGCATTTTATCTCTTTAAGTTTTATATTCTTATTTAACTCACCTACTGTAATGGCTATTATCTCTATTTTAAATCTGCTTCATGGTGCCTCTGCGTAATGATAATGTGAATTATTTTATGCTGGAGTAGTCTTCTTTGACTATTACCTGTAGAATTTCCAAACTAAATGATATTTTTCTTTTTTTAAATTTTCCAGGCTTTTAAGAAAATGTTCAGATTCTTAATAATTATTCTTTAACAAATTATTATTCATAATGAATATAGATATCCTCAATCATGTTACTTGGCATGAGGGTGTTTTGAAGAATAGGTGGTGATGTGATTTTTTATAAGGTAATACTGTAGAAGTAGTTAAAAATTTTGTCTGGACCTTTGCTTTGTATGATAGTCTGTTAAACATTGATTAGAGAAATTTAAGAGATATCTGTCCTGTCTCTGATGTTTCATTTAGTTTTTTAAGAACTCGAACTGGAGGAGAAAATTAAAAGTAATCTTACTATCTCAGATCTTAATCACCCAAAAATAGTTCGTTTCCCTAGACAACCAAGTTGGTGTAATTCTGGACTGAATTTGGTCTCCTACCCATATGTTAGTGGGTATGTTTGTATCTTTGGAATGCTCTAAGCCTTTCAGAAATGACTAGACTTAAAGAGGGCTTTTTGGGGGGTTTCTTTCTCCTTTAGAACATGGGAAATAGTCAATTTGGTAGATAGTAATAAAGCAAATATCTGTATCCTTTTCTTATATATTGAATATGAGGCTTAATTCTGGGGATTTTAAAATAATCTTTTTCTCATAAATTTTACCTGATATTAACAAAACTGTATGAGTTTTTATAATTTAAGTAATAATTTCTTCATAGCAAATCATCTGACCTGGATTATCAAGAATGTTAACCACTAGAGATGGAAGACAGAACTCAATCATTGTGGGCTTCACACCTGTATTCACTACTGTTCTTTTCATTTCTCTTTGAACAGGTTATTCCTTTCAACAGCTTTTGATGAAACACAGGAACATACTTTTACTTGAGCGATTGTCTTAAGTTAAAAGGTGTAGGAAAGTTAAATACCAGATTAATGATAGCCATGTTGTATTGTTTAATAGGCAGTGAAATCGGCTGTGCAGACCATTACTGTTGGAGGCGTGAGCACATCACAATTTAAGACAATTATTCCTCTGGCAACTGCTCCCAATGTCCAGCAGATCCAAGTGCCTGGAAGCAAGTTTCATTATGTCCGACTTGTTACTGCCACAACAGCCAGTAGCTCAACCCAGCCAGGTAGTCAGAATCCCAGTACAAACACTCAGCCTCTTCAGCAAGGTTAGTAACCATTTTTTTAAAAACATAGTAATTAATGCCTTGAACATTATTAAAGAACATCAGTCCTTGCTGAAATCCTGATTAAGTATGGCATTTCACTTGAGAGTTTGAGTCAGCAGCTGTTATAAAAAGCAGTGAAATAGAATTGTGGTTTTATATTATTCTGTTAGAAGGTGGTACACAGTGTGCTGTACCACCAGATAATCGTAATTATTCATCAATTTGCAGTTGGCCATTTTATTGCTAGTTTAAAAGCCTACTGTTTATGCCAGTGGGATAAATTGAGATAGAACCAAATTATTTATCTTATTTTCTAAACTATGAAGATGCTTGATAAGGTTTGAGTGAGCTGAAATGACCAGTAGGCAAGGTGTAAATGAAAAGTAGGAATTTATATCATTTATATTCTTATTTTGAATCTGTAATTGCTAATAAAAAGCCATTGAAATGTTCACTTATTTTGTTCAAACTTGTATTTTTCCTGGAAGGTATTTCTGTTTATATGCCTTCCATTTTCTGATAATGTTTAATCCTTTCTGCCACTTGAAACCCAGACTCATGCTTGTAACCTTTCTCCATGTTTAAATTTTAAAACGTGAATATTGTAAAATAATTAGGGCAGTTTATAATTTAGGGCCTAATTTTTTTCCCTTGGAAGACTGCTGCATATTCTAGTGACATCAAAAAGTAGTTGATGGCAAGTGAATGATTTATTATTTACTGGTTGTAAATAGAATTGAAGACCTATTCTTCCCCTTTCATTAAGGAATCAGAGGGTTGGAGCTATCTATTGCTGATAGCTACTTTACCTAAGGAAAAATCTATTTTGTAAATTAGTGATGGGAGAAAAATGGAGGACGCATGAGGGAAACTATTTTAGTGTACATTCCATTAAAATTAGACGTGTAATTATATTTTCAAATCCCTCTTTAAACTGATTGTGGAAGAAAATCCATGATCAATACTCTTAATGAGAGGGAAAATGAAACATATTGCTGACCAGGGGAATCAAATTTTATATTCTCTTAATACGAGCAGGGTACTAACAGAAGTATAGGGTTGGCCAAAAAGTTCATTTGTTTTTTTCTTTAAGGTGGCTCTAGTAGCGCTTAATTGTCTTTAACTTCATTGGAAACAATTTTGTTAGACTGTAGTGTGACAGCTGTCGTATCAGTGTGCATTTAAATTAAAAACTTAATCAAAATTGGAGAATTTTGTGTAGCCATTTTAATAGTGAAGATGAAAGAAAATGCGCAACATTTTTGGCATATTATACTTTACTATTTCAAGAAAAGTAAAAATGCAACTAAAATACAAAAAAAAATAAGATTTGTGCAGTGTTTGGAGAAGGTACTGTGACCAATCGAACATGTCAAAAGTGGTTTGCGAAGTTTCGTGCTGGAGCTTCCTCACTGGGTGATGCCCCACGGTTGGGTAGACCAGTTGACATTGACAGCAGTCAAATCAAGACACTGAGAGCAGTCACCGTTATACCACCGATGACATAGCCAACATACTCAAAATATCCAAATCAATAAAGTTATTGGTGAAAATGAAAACTGTCTTTTTACAGAAAAAAAACATAAGGACTTTTTGACCAATCCAATATACAAGTTCAATTTCCTTAGATATCATAAAGCAGTCATTAGATACAATTGGTTATATTTTATATGTGTATTTGTGTATATACAATATGCTGAGTGTCCATTTCCAGTATAATGTTAAGACTCATTTACTCATTCTGAACCATAAACCTTTGGTATAAGCAGAAAAAGGAGCTGAAAGTACTGGAAGAGCAGAGCGATGGGTTAGGCATTTCATAATTCTAGTGTATTTACTGGTGCCTTCTTTTCCAACTATGTGTCCGTTTTTCTGCTTCTCTCTACCTCTCTATTCTCTTTGCCTCCTGGAAATTCTTATTCCATCCTCCTCCCTCTTCTACTTCCCTGCTCTTTCCTTTTTTGCTTTCCACCTTCAACTTTTCTGCTGTGTTCTCTGTTCTCCCTGGCTCCCTCTCTTTACATAACCTCTTTCAGACACTCACATACACTTACTACTCATGCAATTTCCCTTGTAACCACCTGCATTTTTCTTTTTATCTTTATCTTCTAGCCCATAAAAGATCTGGGTATATATATTATTTCACAGGAATAATGAGTTAAATTTACAGTTTTTATTAAGAGATACACTAAATACTTGCTCTGATTTATCAAATGTATCATTATGCCTTTCTAATGAGTGATTTACTTATGCCAAAGGGAATTGAGCCCATTCTGTACATTTTCCCACTAAAGCCATACAAAAATCAGTATTCAAAGGCTACTGTTAAGTGGCAGGAAGACCCAGAAGAGTACTTGGTTAACCTTTTTAGAATATAATATACCATCTTGGTGAGGAAGGAAATCAATTTAAAAAATGAAAAATCTTAAGAACTTGAAGGTGTGGTTTCTGAAGTTTGGAAGGGGCTGTTCTGAAAGGATTGTTCAGAATTCCTGTTAAAGACTAAAAAATAAAAGATTATGCCAGCTTCTGTGAAGACTGCAATAGTAGTAATATTAAGGAGGATGATAAATATGGACTGCTAACTTGCTGTAGAACATTAATATGACATCCCCTGCCCCAGACAATTTATAGTGTCCTATTTTCTTCATTACCCAGGTTTCAGTTAAAACTCAGAATGCAGATGCCAAGCTAATGTAAACCCAGAGTTCCCAAATTTTCCAACTCTTTGTGTGCACTCCAGCACAGGGACAGTTACCCTTTCTTTATTTTCCAAATAAGAATCATCTGAGCCTGAGGACAGGCCACACACTCTTTTCACATTATTTCACAGACCATTAGGAAGTTCTTACATTCTTCTAATTGAACTAGTTTCATAATCGCTGTTCTATGTGCTAGTGGTGTAGGGAGTCCACTCTTCTTCTAGGTGCCAAGCATGAATTCAGGTTTTTAATTTACCTTTTAATTCCTTATAGTATTGCCAAGACCAGTCTATAATAGTTATTGTAACTTTACTAAAAATAAAGTAACTGAGGAGAATCAAACAGAATAGGAAACTTTCAAATCAGGTATCAGATGTCACTGCTTCTATAATTTATGGTCATACACTCTTTGTGTAGCAACTTTATTGAGATTTAATTCATACCTACTGCAAACTCCATCCTTATTAAGCATACTGTTTAGTTTTTTGGTTTTTTGTTTTGTGTTGTTTTTCGTATCTGTATTCAGATATATGTGTTTATCACCACTAATCAGACACTTTCTGGAGGTTGCTTTCCTTCCCCTTCTCTCTAGGTTGTCTCCTTGCTACAGGAGCCTGCTTCCTTTTAGGTCAGAGTACTCTAATGTTCTAAGACTCTCACCTTTTGGTCTTCGGCCATCAACCCTCCCAGCCTTTCTATCAAAGGAAGACTGTTGTTTTTTGTTTGTTTGTTTTATGGTTCAGAGCAGTTTAGAGCCCATTTTCTTAACCTCTGTCTTCCAGACCAGTCTCTAGACTGTTTGCATAAATAAAACCTGAAGGGATTTTCTTTCTGTCTTTCTAAATCCCTTTTTAGACTCTGGAAGTGGCAGTAGGCAGCACGAACGTGTTTCTTTTGGTCCAAACATGACAGGTGTAGTGCCAGTCTGTCTCCTGAATTTCTTCATGGCATTTCTCTGTCAGGTTTCATCTTTCCTTTAAACATGCTCTCCCTGAAATTTTAGCTTTAATAGCTGTCATTTTCCCAGCTACTTGAAAGCTTAGCTATGACTTTTCTTCCCCTATACTTACATTTTCTACCATCCAAATGGTTGATAATTCATGTCCTTTCACCTCCACCATTTTTCTGCAGCTGATCTCTTCTTTCCATTCCCAGTGCTGTCACCCCAGATGAGACCCTCATTTTTTTCATTCTTCTAATTTTCCTTGTTTCTTGCAACTCCATTCTGTTTTACACACTGCTTACAAACACAATTTCTTTTTGTGCTATTTCAGTAGTATTTCTGTACTTCAGAACCCTTAGAAACTTCTCATTGCCTACTGAATTAAAAGAACAGGTTTCTGCCCTGGCTGATATGGCTCAGTGGATTGAGTGCCGGCCTAGGAACCAAAGGGTTGCTGGTTTGATTCTTAGGGCACATGCCTGGTTTGCAGGGCAGGTCCCCAGTAGGGGGCACATGAGAGTCAACCACACATTGATGTTTCTCTCCCTCTTTCTTCCTCCCTTCCCCTCTGTCTAAAATAAATAAATAAAATCTTTAAAAAGAGAGAGATTTATACCCTAACATTCAAGGTCTTCAGAATGGCTGCAGTCTGCTGCCTTTTTGCCTGTGCTTGCCTACTTTAAGCCTAGATTCTAATCAAATTGGTCTGTTCACCAACATTTTGTGAAATGTTTTGCAGCTTCCCAGCATCCAGCTTCCACTTCTCAAGCTTCATCCTCAGCAAGGCATGTCCTCCAGTCTGTGTGCCCTCTCTGCAACCTGTCCACACTGATCAGGACCCTCCTCAGACACAGTGCCCTCAATATGTTCTTTCCATACTCCCATTCTCTGCCAGGCACTTATATTTTCTGTCTGCTTTGAACTGCCACAGTACTTTCTCTTTTTATTTTAAACAGTATTTATTTTATCTGGGTACTGTCTAATTGGCTCTACTTGTTTGTTATCTCTTTGAGCAGGTATCTTGTTCTTTAGTTTCCCTGGAACTCTGTCCACAATGCCATTTATATAGTAGTAATTGTTGTAATACAAACAATGACAGTGTCATCTGACATTTATTCTAATAAAATTTTTTTTTAGATTTTATTTATTTTTAAACGGGGGAGGGAGAAAGAGAGGGAGAGAAACATCAATGTGTGGTTGCCCCTCTTGCACCCCCTACTGGGGACCTGGCCTGCAACTCAGGCATGTGCCCTGACTGGGAATCGAACCGGCAACCCTTTGGTTGGAGGCCAGCACTCAATTCACTGAGCCACACTAGCTGGGGCCTAATAAACTTTTATGAATCAACATATTTTATTCTCGTACTCTTTAAGGGAGATACCTCTATATTGCAGATGGAGATACAGGCAAAGAGAATTTAAGCAGTTAGAAAGTAACAGAATTAGAATTTGAACCCCCCAGGGTTTGATGATTTATAAGAGCCCATACATATTCTTAACTTTCATGCTATGCTGCCTTTCCGTAGGTACTCTAAATAATGAATTACACAAGAAGGATATTTTCTCTGGTTTGAATATAAACACAGCAAGTAGAAATAGTATAGAACAACATTGTTACCCGAGCTCCTCAAAGGCAAGTTTTTAAATTTATGTAGTGTTTCATCTGACTATATTTAACAGTGATTGTATAAATCATCTGAATACAGATTGAAGTACTTTTGGAAGAATGTCTTAAATGAAAATATTCCCTCATAAAGTGACTATAACTACCTGGTAGATGGGCTAAGGAATTTTCATGTAAGTTTCCTGGTAGATGGGTTAAGGAATTTTGAAAGGTAACTATACTGATTAAAGATTGCTCCAAATAGAAAGCAGGTGGAATTTGTTAAGCTTTTTCATGAAGGTGTCTTGAGAGAACTAAGTAAGATACTTTAAATATTTTCTGAAAGTAAATTGTCCCTTTTTCCCCCTTTTAAAAAAGCAAAGCCCGCCGTCAGTACCACTCCAGTGCGGATGTCAGTCCCACTTGTGTCTGCACAGACTGTCAAACAAGTGAGTGTCACATAACTTTTTTCTTAGTCTCTCTCAAATGGACAGTTTACTTCTAAAATTAAAAGTTTGTTTGTTTGTTTGTTTGATTGTTTGTTTTAAGCTCTGGGCAGTTTTATTAAAGGCAAATTTTGCATGATTTATTTTAAAGCAGTCTGTTTTGGCATGCTTCTAATAATACCAGAATCACCTGGATCAGTGATAGCAGTGTGCATACTCTGTAGTATTTTCCACACCCCTGTGCCCAATTCAGTATTATTGCCACTGTAGTGATGGACACCAATCTTAGTCCACATGGCTTAGTGCTCTATTTTAGATTTCCTCAAGGCAGGACAGTTGTTGGCAAGGATGACCAGTTTCTCTTTGCTTTGTCTGATCATTTTCAGAGTCCTCTTGTACCCTAGCACATATTCTTCACTTTTCCTAACAAGTTGGAGTCTAGAGTTGATCAACTCCAGCAACTATTTCGTTTTCTTTGCAGCCACCATTTCCTGCCTTAGGTGCAGAATGTACCCCAACCAAGAGTAGCCATCTAGGTAGCCACAGGCATAAGTTAAGATTTAATTACAAGAGATATATACTGAATTTAGAAGCTATAAAATTTATTTTTGTAATGATTGACATACTTTCTTTTGTTTAGGTTGTTCCAAAACCAATCAATCCAACTTCACAAATAGTTACTACTAGCCAGCCACAGCAGCGGCTCATCATGCCTGCCACCCCACTGCCACAGATCCAGCCAAACCTCACAAACCTGCCACCAGGCACTGTGCTGGCACCAGCTCCGGGGGCAGGGAATGTGGGTTATGCGGTGCTTCCCGCTCAGTACGTTACTCAGGTATGAGGCAAAAATGAAGTCATTGCATTTCCAAAAGGATAATTGGGTCTACAATATTTGGTGGTGTCACATTTTGAAAACTATTCAAACCCTCTAACTCAGTATTTTTTTTAATTGATTTGAGAAAGAGGAAGGGAGGGAGAAAGAAATGCTGATTGGTTGTTCCACTTATTCATGCATTCATTGGTTGCTTCTTGTATGTGCCCTGACTGTGATGGAACTCAGATCCCTGGTGTATGAGGCAATGCTCTGACCAACTGAACTACCTGGCCAGGGCAATTTGGTCATCTTTAGATTGAAGCTACAGATATCCAATTGGCTGGCTTGGATTAGGAGTATTGCTTCTAAGGAGCAGAAGTTTTTTTTTTTCATGTAAGAACCAAGCAAATTAGCACCATGTTCTAAGCTGTTGAATTGATCTACTCAGAATGTAAGAGAGAGAAACTGAATGACATGTACTTTGGAGTATATATACATCAGTATGTGGTACTGATTTTAAAAATTAATGTTCAGTATTTTTATTATTAGCCTCTCTTATGTTTAAAGATCAGTGTTAAGTAGGAACTTAATTACTGTGCATGTAACTTCTCATTTTCTATAACTTGCAGTGTGATGAATGATCAATATAGTAAGTTTAATTTACAAGCAGATAACATTGCACTTTTTTAGCCAATACACATTATTACAATAATTTTTAGGGCATTTATAATTTTCCAGTTCTGGTAACATACTCCTCCATGAAAATGTTTATTATATTTGTACCATGTTGTACTTTTAAAATTTCACATTGGCCCTCACTAGTGTAGCTCAGTGGATTGAGCACTGGCCTGCGAACCAAAGAATTTCTGGTTCGATTCCCAGTCAACGCACATGTCTGGCCAGGTCCCTGGTGGGAGCATGTGAGAGGCAACCACGCATTGATGCTTCCCTTTCTTTCTTTCTTTCTCTCTCCCTTCCCCTGTCTAAAAATAAAATCTTAAAAAAAAAAATTCACATTGGTTTCACCTCACTTAATATTAGTTTGGATCTTCAGAAAATCTCCATGAGTTAGTATGTTTGCATGAAATTCTTCATTCTATTTTTCCTATTTTAGTAGGTGAATTTGTGCTTCTTACTGATCATTATATCTGAGAATATTGTCCATTTTTGTAATTATGGTGTAAAATTGTCTTTCCTTACATGTAGCTACAGCAGTCTTCATATGTGTCTATAGCAAGCAGCTCTAACTTTACTGGCACACCAGGGATCCAGACCCAGGCAAGGCTTCCATTCAATGGGTAAGTATGTAGAAAATATGTCAGCTAAGTTGTTGGATCAGGTTTATGCAGCATGAAAATATATGTGTGTGTGTGTATATATATTTCATATATATATATATATATATATAAAATCATTTATTTGATTTTTTTTCTTTTTTCCCCAAAGCTATGTGAGCAATGCCTCTGTGGTACTTTTTATCTTGAAATACTTTAACAGAAAAGTTATAGGAATAATCAAAAGAACTCCCAAATATTTTATTTGAGGGCCACCCCTTGAGATGCCTGTTTTAGTCCTATTAGCCAACACTATTATCAATGCCAACCCAGGGGTACTCTTCTCTCCCCACCCTATCCACCACCCCACCCCCACCCCCCAGAGGAGCCCTCTTCCACACATTGTGAATAATTGTATTTTTGCCAACCTGGAGGGTTGTACTCCGCCTCTGCCCCTCCCCACATCAGGCTAAGCTTTGTGTTCAGGATGAGTTTCCAGCTGAGTCTGGAGGCCTCCGAAGTTTTCCCAGGCATGGTCTAGTCAGTGGTGGGGGTGGGGGAAATCTAGTGATGTGTGGTAGACTTTTTAAATTTTAAGTCATGTATTTATTTCCATATATTAAATATATCAGTAGCTCATCAAAGAAAATAACTCCCAAATATCTTTTTCTTGGATTCACCAGTTTTCCTACATGCTTTATTATTCTCTGTCTCTGTACTCCTTTCTTCTCTCTTTCTCGTTTCCCCTCCTCTCCTCCCCTCCCCTTTCCCCACCCTTTCCCCTCCTGAATGTACTTTTCAAATGATACTGATTTTTAAGTTGTTGTGTTATAGGTCCTTGCTTCTTTTGTTTGTTTGTTTGTCTGTTTTTTTAATCTGTTAATTTTTGCCTTTTCAATGTTGGATGGAACCAGTCTACTGCTCCCTCCCCTTCCAAATAATTCAGCCCCACACACCCTTTTCTTCTCACTACCTTTTAGAATTGAATCTAAAAAGTTTTGAGGAGCTTGCTACTCTATTCTCTGAAGGAAGGGTATTTTTTGGAATCTTCTGTTGAAGTTAATGATAACTCCCTGCCCCCCAACCCCCATATCTTGGCTCTCTGCCTCCCTTTTTATGTTACAACTTGCTTTTAAACTTAATGTAAATGGAACAACATAGCAAACTTTTTATTAAAGATGGATACATTTGTTAAAGCTTTATCTTAGGAACAATTTACAGGTTAGGGACTTTTCTAATTTTGGACAGTTACTTTTAATTGATTAAAATGTGTATCTTTGTGTGTGTCTCTAGCATAATCCCATCAGAGTCCGCCAGTCGGCCCAGAAAACCCTGTAACTGTACAAAATCGTTGTGTTTGAAATTGTAAGTCTTTTTGCTGTTTTTTCCTCATTTGATATACCTGAAAATACTTTTAAAAATAAATGTGGTTTAGTAAAATTTCTTAACAGACCATTTCCATAAGCCTGAGTAATTTAAATAGACATACAAGTGTGTATGAGAACATGACAATGTGAAAATACTGTTTCATTTGTTCAGAAAGAAATAATTGTAGAATCTTTACATTAGATGAGGCACAGGTGTAGGGGTTAGGATCACAGCAGCAGGAGACAGACATAGTCTCTATCCTTAATAATAATAAATTTGACCATATTTATGACCTTTATAATTTGGTCTCCTGAATAAGGTGTTAATCTGAGTGGTTTTTTAAATTATTGGATGATTCATCCAATAATTAGTACTTATTGCTTATTAGTACTGAATTAAGAGATCTGATATGAAACAATTAAATGAAAAGCACTGGTCTTATGAGAGTTTAGACTCCAAAGAAGCACAATAGGAGTTCAAGTGATCGGGTTCCACTAACAGAATATAGCCAATATTTCTCCCTTTTCATGATTTTGAAATAACTTTGGTGGCACATAAAATCATGTAGCTCATGTGTTGATAGCTGTTGCTACTGGAACTAAGTTTCTAAACTAAAATTCTAGGAGCCGGTGACCTTTATTTTGAGCTTTATCATGTGATTGACAATATATGTTAACTCTCAGTAGCTCTGAATATGTTCCTGAAATGCTTTACCACATATTTAATGCTGTTAGATCAGAAAATTCATAGTTGTGTTTGTTTTAAGTGTCTTTTTTACATAACGTGCACTGATTTTTATATTCTAGATACTGCGATTGCTTTGCAAATGGTGAATTTTGCAACAACTGCAATTGTACTAATTGTTACAATAATTTGGAACATGAAAATGAAAGGCAAAAGGCAATAAAGGTGATTACTTTTTATTTCATTTAACTGATAAAAATTTCAGTTTTCACCTCTTTTATGTAGAACTCTTTGTTGTACAAAGAAAATTAATTCCTTTTTCAGTATTTAGAGTTAATTTCCTGTGGTTAAACTTCACTTGATATTTGATCTGTTTTGATAGGCATGCCTTGACAGAAATCCTGAAGCTTTTAAACCTAAAATAGGGAAAGGAAAGGAAGGAGAATCCGACCGGCGTCATAGCAAAGGATGTAATTGCAAACGATCAGGATGTCTTAAAAACTACTGTGAATGCTATGAGGTGAGATGCTGGTTGGGGAAAATGATCTAACCATTTTTTTTAAAATAACATTAGAAAGGGTATACTGTAAAAATTTACTTGAAAATTGGGGAATTGCTTTGCCATGGCAGTTTGAAAATGTGAGTAGTTGGCTTCCGTCATTTGAGGAAGACCTTCTGGCCCCTCAAGCGAGGCTCAGAGAGTAATACAGGCCTACCTCATTTTATCATGCCTTGGTTTATTGTGCTTCACAGGTGTTGAGGGCTTTTTAAAAAAAAAAAAAAATTAAAGGCAAGATGCTGCACAAGTAAAATGATTACATCTTGCTTTATTGTGATACCCGCAATATCTCTCAGGTATGCCTGTGCCTTGGTTTTGTTATTACAGTTTGGGTTCTTATTAGCTGATTTACCGGTTCATAACTTCTTAGTCATTATACCTGGAAGTATGGAAATCAGAGCACCAGTTTACTGATTTTCAATAAAAATAACAACAGCAAAGTGGATTAGAAACTCTATAGTGATTCTCAACTGAGGGTCAGTGCTACCTACCCATTGTGTCCCCTATGAACTTTTGGGAAATACATATGGATACAAAATGGTCCTGAAAGTAAAGATTTATTTTTCCCAAATTCCAGTAGTGCACTATTGAAGAACACTACTCAGTGGAAAACTAAATTATGTTAAGAAGTTTGCTTTGTGAACATAAATGTAGGAAAGGAAAAATGTAGAATATTGCTGGAGGAAGTTATTGGTCAACTGTGAGGTGATTGCATTTGTTTTTACTGTTTTACCAACCCACTTAACTGCTGTTTTTATTTATGGGTCAAGCATGTTTTCTGAAGAATGTAGTTGTAACTCCTTTGACAGATGCTGTGGTAAATCAGCCCCACCTTGCTTCAGACAAAGTGCTATATAATGTATTATTTTTATTTTCAAAACTTAAGTAAAAGAATCCAGTCATGCCCGAGATTAGTCCTAGGTTACTAACTGTAATTGGTTTCTTGGTGCACCTGAAGTCATTTCTATAGTTGGCTCTTTTCATCTGGTATATTTTTTTTCCTTTCAAATTTCATATTCACCGAGAGACGTTATTTTTAGTTTTGGAAGAAGGCCTAGCCTTGCATGTGGTAAGGTAATACTAGAAAGGACTGCAGTCTCCCCTGGTGAGGTTTGCTCTGCTCCAGCAGTGCGCACCTGCAGTTCAGGGCCTCTCTAGTACAAAACCTGTCAGGGTAAAGATTTGTGTCCTGAACTCCCTGTGTAGTGAAGTTTTCATTTATGTATTGCGTAGGTCATATACTCTACTCAAGGAATACAGTAACATCTTTTTAGTTCTAAAGGCAGTATAAGTGAAGATTGCACATAATCCATATTATTTTTGAAAGTCTCTTAAATAATGTCTCAGAGTCCCACAAGCCATTTTTTATCCAGTGTTGGGAGAGATTGACCTTTTTGTTTGAACTTCTAATCAAATAGGGGGCTTCTGTTTGTAACCCATATCACACAAATATTGTCATGAATATCTAAAAATGTAAGCCATAAAACCAAGTCCACAAAAAGAGAAAAAATGGAAATCTATGTCAAGCTGGGTCAAAAAGGTAAAGAAACCCTTCTGTGCATATAGCAGTGAACAATCAATACATGCTAGGCATATGAAATTCAAACATATGCAAACTAATAATTGAACTAGTTTACAAATCTGTGAATCAATAGAAGTAGAAACGGCAGTAGATTGGTTGAATATGTTAAAAGAGAGAGCCGCCCTATCTGTTGCAGTACAGTCCTTGACATTCTGGACGTATACAATGTCTAATTAATTTATTGTTCTAAAAGACCAAGAAATAGAAAAACTTGGAATATACTGAACTATGACTAGTAGTGGCTAATTGGCTCACTATGAATTAGCTGCGATGTTGTCTGACAGTTTGTGTTGAATTGTTGGTCTTTTGAATTGATTGGGTTTTTTGGTCCAATTGGTCTGCATTCTGGATAGCATATTTATGTTCTTTTCACAGAGCTTATTGATTGAATTCGTGACTGTTTATATTATTTAAGTGGCTTTGCCTTTTCTTGTGACCTTTTTCTTTCCCCTCTTCCCCTTTTTTTTGACCACAAAAGGAGTTGAATTACAAAGCCAAATGGATGCCTGGTCATTCTAATTTCTTCTGCCTGAGTTCCTGTTAGATATTAGTACCTTTCTTATGGTTCTTAAAACTTAGTCTAAATTTATATTATTGGTTCAGTGATTTTATCTCTTCAGCATTAGGTACTTCTTAATCTTGCTTTAGGTGAGGAGTCCCAGATTGGCTGTTAGTAACCCAATTAACTCACAATGTATATTCATTTTTCCCCTTGATAAATGGAATTTATTAGTGTATTATAAGAAAGGAGTAGGGTAAATGTGTTCATAATATGATGTTTATCTTGCCAGGTGTTATGGAGAGAAGTTGTTTATTTAAATTCACGTGGGGTTCACTGAAGAAAATGCAGCCAATAAAAGATACTCAAATTTACTAGGAGTCTGCAAAATGTAAATTAAAGGACAGTGCATCTCACTTTATTTTCTCCCAGTCATATTGGTAGACAGTAAAAAGAGCTATAACATACATTGTTGGATGTAATGTGGGACAGGCTTCCCTTATACACTGCTGATGAGACGTGGTGTCACAGTCTTTTGAAAGAACAATGTGGCGGGCTTCCGGCCAAGATGGAGGCATAGGTAGTCGCACTATGCCTCCCCACACAACCAAAACTAAGGACAACAAAAACTGAGAAACAAGAAACAACCAGAACAGAAAGAAATGAACTGAACGGAAGTCTGACTACCATCATCCAAACTGGTAAGGAGCAGCGGAGTTAGAGGCCTACGGAGAGGGGTTGAGGCGGCCTGGCAGGAAAAAGCGGTGGCTGGCAGACGCGGGCGCGCAGGACGCAGACGGCAGCTGATGGACCAGTTGCAGACCCTGGGCGCAGGAGGCAACGAGCGGACCCAGTGAGGGGCGCAAGGCGGCTGGCTGGCTGCCGCCACAGATTCTGATGCAAACTAAGTGAAAACGGGCAGCAACACAGACCGCACCACCCAGGGCCCCAGCGCCAGGAAACAAAGTCTAAGCACCGACTGAAAACACCTGTGGGGGCTGAGGCCGGGAAATTCTCCCAGCCTTACAGGAGACTTCTCGGGGAAACCCACAGAGTCCAAGAAAGTACACAAGCCCACCCACCCAGGAACCAACACCAAAAGGGACCAGTTTGCTTGTGAGAAGTGGCAGAGGGGACTGAGGTCCTAGAGAGAGCGGAGCAGGCGCCATTGTTCCCTCTCAGACCCCGCCCCCACATACAACGTCACAACCCAGCAACTGCTGTGCCCCGCCCTGGTGAACACCTAAGGCTCCGCCGCCCTTACATTGCAGCCACAACCAGGTCAAAGGAAAATAAAAAATGAAAAAGATGGCTCAAACAGAATTAAAAGCCCCAGAGCCAATTTTTTTAAGTGCCCGAGAGATAGCTAACCTATGAGATGCACAGTCCAAAGCACTGGTGATCAGGATGCTCACAGAATTGATTGACTTTGGTCATAAATTAGGTGAACAAATGCAGGCTATGATGAGAGAATTGAAGGAAAACACACAGGGAACCAAGAGTGAGGGGAAGAAAACTGGGACTCAAATCAATGGAGTGGACAAGAAGGAAGAAAGGAACAACCAAACAGAAAAGAATGAAGAAACAGGAATTCAAAAAAATGAGGAGAGGCTTAGGGACCTCCAGGACACCTTTAAACGTTCCAACATCCGAATTATAGGGGTACCAGAAGGGGAAGAAGAAGAGCAACAAATTGAAAACATATTTGAACAGTTAATAAAGGAGAACTTCCCCAATCTGGCAAGGGAAATAGACATCCAGGAAGCTCAGAGAGTTCCAAAGAGGTTGGACCCAAGGAGGAACACACCAAGGCACATCATAATTACATTAGCCAAGATTAAAATGAAGGAGAGAATCCTAGAAGCAGCAAGAGAAAAGGAGGCAGTTACCTACAAAGGAGTTCCCCCATCAGACTGTCAGCTGATTTCTCAAAAGAGACTTCACAGGCAAGAAGGGGCTGGAAAGAAGTATTCCAAGTCATGAAAGGCAAGGACCTACATCCCAGATTGCTCTATTCAGCAAAGCTTTCATTTAGAATGGAAGGGCAGATAAAGTGCTTCTCAGATAAGGCCAAGTTAAAGGAGTTCATCATCACCAAGCCCTTAGCATATGAAATGTTAAAGGGACTTACCTAAGAAAAAGGTTAAAAATTTTAACAGTAAAAAAAAAAGTCATCAAATGGAGGGTTAGCAACAGGGAAGTGGGAGGAAGAGAGAGGGGGAAAAGATATAGAGAATAAGTAGCATAGACAACAGGTATAAAATAGACAGGGGGAGGGCAAGAATAGTGTGGGAAATGTAAACACTAAAGAACTTATGACACATGGACATGAACTAAAGGGGGAAATGTGGGTGGAAGGGGGTGGGCAGGGTGGAGGGGAGTGAAGGGGGAAAATGGGACAACTGTAATAGCATGATCAATAAAATAAAGAATAAAAAAAAAAGAACAATGTGGCCACTTCTATTAAAATTAAAACATATGTACCCTTTGACCAGTGAGCCCAATTCTAGAAATGTAGCTCATAGAAATAAAGACCATTTATATATATACATATATATATACACATATATATACATATAAATACACACACATATATATACATATATATATATGTTTTACTATCTCAACCATTTTTATTTATTTGTTTTTAAAGATCTTATCTATTTATTTTTAGAGACAGGGGAAGGGAGGGAGAGAAACATCAATGTGAGACAGAAACATCAATGTGTGAGAGAAACATCAGTCGGTTGTCTCTTGTACTTGTCCCGACCATTTGGGACCACCAAAAGTATTTTTATGAATTGTTTGTGCTCCTCAAAAGCTAGAAACAAATGCCCATCATTAGGGGAATGACTAAATAAGATGTGGCCCATCAATACCAGAAATTAATATCCACCCATTAAATCAAATGAATTCAGTCTATGTCAGATGATGTGGAAAAAGGGATTCCTTGAAGCATGGTGTGAGAAAAGGAAGATGTGGAAAAGTGGGAACGTGATTTTGTAAAACTACAAAACTACTGGGTTGGCCAAAAAGGCCATATGCTTTTTCCCATAAATTAAAAGACACATTTTTCACTTTCACCAATAACTATTGATTTGGATATTTTGAGTTTGTCGGTTATCTCCCTCATGGTATAATGTTGATTGTTCTCAATTAATGCCTTGATTTGATCTCTGTCAACTTCAGCTGGTCTACCTGACCACGGAGCATCATCCAGTGAGAAATCTCCAGCACAAATCTTTGCAAACCACTTTTGATGCTTTCAATCAGTCACAGCACCTTCTCCATACACTGCACAAATCGTTGTTTTGTTTTTGTTTTTTTGCATTTCAGTTGCATTTTTACCTTTCTTGAAATACTAAAGCATAATATGCTGAAAATGTTGCATATTTTCTTCCATCAATATTAAAATGTCTACACAAAAATTTACCAATTCTGGTGTTTTGTTTTTAATGCTTGCTGCTATGACAGCTATCACAATACAATCTAACATTGTTGTCCTATACACGAGAAGGTTGCCGATTTGATTCCTGGTCAGGGCACATACCTAGGTTGTGGGTTTGATTGGTTGGGGGCATCCAGGAGGCAACTGATTGATGTATCTCTCACATCAGTGTTTCTCTCCCACGTGCTTTCTCTTTCTTTCTCTCCCACTCTCTCTCCCTTCTTCTCTCTCTAAAATCAATAAGCATATCCTCAGGTGAGGATTAAAAATTATATAGGCTTCAGATGTACAATTCTATAATTAATTCATCATGTTTATTGTATTGTGTTCACCACCCCAAGTCCCCTTCCATCATCATTTATCCCCCCTAAGCCCCATTCTACCCTCACCTATTATCTTGTGGTGATCACTGTACTGTTGTCTGTTCCTATAAGATTTTTTTATTTTTTGGTTTTTTGTTCTTAAACCCTTCACTTTTTTCCCCCAGCCCCACAATCTCACTCCCCTCTGACAGCTGTCAGTCTGTTCTCTGTATCTGTGAGTGTATTTTGTTTGCTTGTTTATATGGTCCATTAGATTCTACATATGAGTGAAATCATATACTTGCCATTCTCTGAGTGACTTATTTCACTTAGCATAATTGCTCTCCACATCCATCCATGCTGTTGCAGAGGGTAAGATTTCCTCCTTCTTTTATTTTTTTATTTTTACAACCAAGTAGTATTCCATTGTATAAATGCACCAGTTTTTTTTTTTTTTTTGTACATTCATCTACTGATGGACACTTGAGATGTTCCCAAATCTTGACTATTGTAAAACTGCAATGAATATAAAGGTGCATATATTCTTTCAAATTACTGTTTTGGGTTTCTTCAGATATATTCCCAAGAGTGGAATTGCTGGGTCATGAAACAGTTTCATTTTTAATTTTTCGAGGTAACTCCATACTGATTTTCACAGTGGCTGCACCAACCTGCATTCCCACAAGTAGTGCAAAGGGGTTCCCCTTTCTCCACATCCTCACCAGCACTTGTTGGTTTTTGATTTATTAATGACAGCCATTCTGACAGGTGTGAGATGGTGTCTTATTGTGGTTTCAGTTTGCATTTCTCTGATGATTAGTGACATTGAGCATCTTTTCATATGGCTATTGGCCATCTATCTGTATGTCCTCTTTAGAGAAGTGTCTATTCAGGTCCTTTGACCATTTTTAAATTGGATTGTTTGTTTTTTTTTTTCATGTTGAGTTTTATTAAGTTCTGTATTAATTTTGGATATTAACCCCTTATCAGATGTATAATTGGCAAATATGTTCTCTTACCATTTTGTTGATGATTTCCTTTTCAAAAACATTTTAGTTTGATGTAGTCCCATTTGTTTATTTTTTCTTTTGTTTCCCTTGTTTGAGACAATAGATGAAAAAAATTGCTGAGAGAAATGTCTGAGATTTTACTGCATATGTTTCTTCTGGGATTTTTATGGTTTTGAGTCTAATATTTATGTCTTTAATCCAGTTTGAGTTTATTTTTGTGTATGGTGTAAAAAAGGTGGTCTAATTTCATTATTTTGTGTGTATCTGCCCAATTTTCTCAACATCATTTGTTGAATACACTCTCTCTACCCTATGGTATGTTTTTGCCTCCTTTGTCAAATATTAATTGACCATAAAGATGTGCATTTATTTCTGGGCTCTCTCTTTTGTTCCCTTGATCTATATGTCTGTTTTTGTGTCATTACCTTGTAGTATAGTTTTATGTCAGGTAGTATGATTCCTCCAACTTTGTTCTTCTTTCTCAAGATTGCTGTGGCTGTTCAGATTCTTTTGTAGTTCCATATACATTTTTGGAATATTAGTTCTAGTTCTGTGAAATATACCATTGGTATCTTGATAGGCATTGCTTCGAATTTATAGATTGCTTTGGGTAGTATGGACATTTTAATGATGTTAATTCTTCCTATCCATGAGCACAGTATGTACTTCCAGAAGAAGATGTTTTTCATACCAGGAGGAAAATCTATAGTTTCTAGAAAAGCTATAGTGAGAGGTAGGGGAATTGACATGGAAGGGCTGTCAAACACAAACATTGTATAGCTACTCTCACACTTAAGAATACCTACCTATGCACATGGAGAATTACCCCATTTAGTGTTTGTCAGCAAGAGATGTTTCCCTCTAATTTTATGTCACTTGATCAGTTATGTCAGTTGACCAGTTAACTTCATTATCTGTTGATTTGATCATGGAGCCTATATTAATGTGTTTTGGTTTTTAATTTGAAATATTTTCTTCTGTAAATCTTTTAGGCAAAAATAATGTGTTCCTCAATATGCAAATGTATTGGCTGTAAAAATTTTGAAGAAAGCCCAGAAAGAAAGACATTGATGCACTTGGCAGATGCAGCTGAAGTAAGGGTACAACAACAAACAGCAGCGAAGACCAAGTTGTCCTCTCAAATTTCAGATTTGCTTACTAGGCCAACACCAGCTTTAAATAGCGGAGGAGGAAAGTAAGTCAGTAGTTCATCTCTTTTTATAGTATGACATGAATATTCATTTTTGGTAAAGTTTCTCTTTTCGGAAAAAATTGAGTTCATGCTTTTGTTGAAAATCTGATTTTTGCATTTTCTTTGCATTATCTTTAGTTATGTGTTATGAAGAAATTTAAAGGCAACAGAAAAACCACTGTCACATACATTGTAGTTCTAAAATGCACGGCCATACCTTAGTGTACTCTGCTTTAATTTCATTAGCTTTCTCCCTATGAAGTTGAGCAGTTACGTACTTTGACAAACCTTTAAGAAAACCAGATTTTTCATACCTCTTACTTGTTGTGTCAGCCATATTTTTATACTTTTTTTCTTTCTCTTGCCTGTTCTGGGCCCTCGTAGCACTCTCCACCCTGTTGAAGCACCAGTCATACACTACATTACTGTAGCTCCGTATTTCATAGACAGCTGAGCACTGGAGCAGAAAAGCTGGAGATTCCTTTAAAGTCAGGATACTGCTGTGCTCTGCAATAGTTTGTGAGTTCAAGAACTTCATCTCTCTGTGACTGTTTTCTTAGCCTTCAAATCACCCTTACCAGGTGGCTGTGAGGAGAAAGCCATCTCTGTTGCAGCACAGGCAAGGCTTGATTCAACAAGTTACTGACTTGGGTTTGTATTAGGGAATTTGTTAGAGGTTAATTTGAGGAATTATTAAATGGAACTTGCAAATGTATATCATTTAAAATGCCTAAGTTCAAATTAAGATGCAATGCTTATAAAAGTAAGGCTTCTTTTGTACAAAATATCTCAGATATTAGTTCTAAAGAACTCTTACAACAGCATTATCACCAGCAAACAGTTCTTGACTGAATAAAGTGGAAATGGGTAGGCACCTTAATAAGGGATCCCTTTCTGGTCATCTGCTCTCAGTAAGCCATCAGAATATTAAATTTACTCTCCACATGGAGATGGAAGGTATTGTTATACTCAAGTATTTATAGTTAATTTTTCGATTCATTTTCATGAGGAAATATTTATACTAAGAAATCTAAAATAACACAAAATTATACACTATAATGAAAACTGTGTAAAAAATTATTAAAAATGTTATACCAGCATATAACATTTGTCTTTGAATGGCAACATTTTGAAGTTTTTCTTTCCTTTTACCTTTCTGATTTCCAAATGCAGTAAAAGCCCTGCTATTATACAGTATTATTAATTATACAATATTATTGCACTAGTGACATGATTATAATATTACATTTTCTAATTTAAAGTGCTTTTTGTATTTTAAATATTTCTATAAAACTGTATAGCAGGCTAAATCCTGAGTTACCTTCTTTTGTCACAAAGCTTCATTTTTTTGTTTTGTAGTTTCCTGCTTAAAAGTTGTTGAGTTAGTGGTTAGATTTACACTGCCCAATGTTGTCTCTTGAAGGTTTTTCACAGTTGGCTGTGTATTGCCAGCCTCAGGATGGATTGTTGTAATTTAGTACGTAATAGTTCAGGTCTTTGTGAATGAAACATCAAATACAGAACAACATTGGGTTTCCCATTGTTTTGTTTGTTATGATAGAACAATGCAAAGTTTTGGTATGCTTGAATTTTTTTGTTGTTTTTACAAATAAATGGAAATATGAGAAAGTGCTTTATTTTCAGTGTTGACCAGGAGATAATGCTTTTGATTCTCAATAATTCATTCATTTATTCAGGAAATATTCATGGAGTGTCTCTGTGTCAGGCACTGTTCTAGACAGTGAAGAAAGAGCAGTGAAGAAAATACTGCACTCATGGAGCTTACATTCATGAATTGGGAGGACTTTTATTAAAGAAATATCAAGTCAGCATGTAGAATTACATCTTTTAGTTAATTAGATAACTTTGTGTAGATAAGAAGACATACATTTTATGTAAAATGTTATGTTTTCTGAACAATATTTTTAAAACATGCTCAATCTTCAAATCAGGTCTAAGTGTTTAAAGCCCTTTTGGATGTGCTTGTGCTCAGTGCATAAACTGTGATGCTTAGTGTGCTGGTGAATCATGAAAATGTCAACAGATTCCCAAATGAAACAGTGTCATCCACTATTGCAGTTATTCAGCACCGTCATCTCTCTCTCTCTGTCTCACAAATCATTTCAGATTGCCATTCACATTTGTAACTAAGGAAGTAGCTGAAGCCACGTGTAACTGCCTTCTTGCCCAGGCAGAGCAGGCAGACAAGAAGGGAAAATCAAAGGCAGCAGCTGAACGGATGATACTTGAGGAATTCGGACGATGTTTGATGAGCGTCATCAACTCTGCAGGAAAAGCAAAAAGTGATGCCTGTGCTATGAATTGCTAACTCTTGCACATCAGACTGATAAGTGGAACTATACAGAAAATCGAAGGTGCAGGGACACTTGATTTTCTGGAAGATAGTTTAACAATTATTGTATAGTTAATTCAGTCCTTGCGAGACCTGAAATTATAATATTGAGAAAGAAGAAATTTTAAGTGAGGAAATTAGTACATTTTTAATCTTAGTTAAATCTGCTTATGCCCCTTCTAAAATTGAATTTTTCTTTATTGTATTATATATATATTTTTAATTTGCTTGGGTTTCTTAAGGATTAGATGTTCTATCCTTCTGACTCTATTGACAAAGAACATTTATAAATTACTATAATTTATAATGTATGGCGTTGTATGACTTTGTTCAGTAGAAAAAGCCAAAGCAGCATTGATGTTACCCAGTCATTCTCTGGTACTAGACCTAGAATATAAGCAGATAGTACGTCTACACAAACGAGTTCTTATGAAACATATTGCAATGACATTGTGTTTAGAACAGTGCTTTTTAAAGAAAAATTGACTTTTTAGGATGGATTCTGGAATAATACCGTATTGTCCCATTGGGAATGTCAGAAGGGGAAGTAATCCATAGGCACACATTTAAAATTAAAAAGTTATTTTTTAAAAAAAACATAAAACATTAAGGGATAGTAGATAATTCTCAAAGGATGGGCAGTGTGTTTTTATAATAAGTGATTAAGAAATGCTCTGGGATGTTTCCATTTTCTTTCAAGGAAGTGGTATGTATTTGAAATGATAATAAATCGTCAGTGATTAATGGGTACTATTATAATGCAAGGTTCCTATAAATAGAGCTAAACGTATTATTAGGTAGTGGCAAAATAGAACTTTATATATAATTATCAGGTATAAAAGTTGGATGGAGAAATAAAGAATATTGAAGCTCTAAGAGATAAATTTAGGAAAGGATTTTTTATCCATACAAACAATTCTCTTTATAGAATTTTGAATTAAGAAGTTTCAAACCAATATGTGACTTGATTTGTTGAAATGGGCCTCCTAATAACAAAGCTTTCAGAATTGTAGTGGGATTTTTTTTTTATATAAGAGAAGCTTAATATGGCATTTTTAGCCAGTGATTTGGTAAGCTAAAGGTATGAGTGTTTTCATATAATTACTAAAATAACCTAAATCATTTTCAGAAATTTAAAAGCTTTATGAATTTATGAGCCTGTTATAATAGTACTCTAGATTTTATGACAAGAAAAACCATGTTGGAATTCAGGCATTTTGTTAGGTACCTTAATCCTCAACAATTAGTATGTGAATATTACATTTCCTATAAGCAATCTATAGTTGTATGTATTGTGTATATATGTTCATATGAAAACACAAGATATAGACAATAGAAATTAAGTAATCCAAAAGAAGGTTCCGTTATTCATTAAAGTATCTTCCTTTTGAAATTTGGATTTATAAAATTATAGTGCAGTAAACTTTAAATGTAGATAATGCAAACATTCTTACACCTGAATCTACTATGTTTAATTAAAATCTGTATAAATGTAAATTAGTGTAAGAGGATAAAATAATATCTAATCAAGTTATTTTTCAAAAGATTACAATACCTTTTTGGTCTAAAACTAAACTTTGTTCATTTTGTACATATTCTGTGTTCAATTCTAATTGCACCTTTGTGATGTGTATTTATATACAGTGTGCAGAAAATGTCTGTTAAATTTGGATTACAATTATAGATTACGTATGATGGCATTGCTTGAGAATGTTTTGCTTGTAAAAATTTCAAGGTGCAATCAAATGCTACTAGTTTTTCTGATTTTCAAGAAGCTGAAGCATTAAGCCTTTTCCTTTGTGTGTAGTACTTACTAAACAACTTTTTGTACTTAGGCATTTGCATCAAATTGCTGAACAAGATTAACATCCACATTAATTAAACGATTTTAAAAGACTATTTGGGGAGGGTTGGGTATATAATTTTTTTAGCTCTATTTACATCCCAAAGTAGAAAGATTAAATTTATATTTACTAGAGCTATTCAAAGAATACACTTTTCTATATTGTAAAAACAAGACAGCAAAGTAAATCATACAAAAAAATAAACATTTATACTATTCTGTAACAAAAGATTTTGCACTTTTTCTTTAATAACACTTTTAACCACTTAACATGTAAGAAACCTTTTAACATTCCCGATTTTATGTAAATTTAACATTACCCTTGAAAGCACACAACTGAAAAAAAAATCTGTCATTTTGCCCAAATATCAGTAACGTGAATTGTTTTGAAATGAGACATTCTCTTATTTCCAGATTCTTTTTTAAAAATATTTATTTTTTAAATGTATGAGAGAAATGTCTATCGGTTGCCTCTGGCAAGGCTTCATCTGGGGACCTGGCCTATAACCCATGCTGGGAATTGAACCAGTGACTGGCAGCCTTTGGGTTGGTAGGCCAATATTCAGTGCACTGAGCCACACCAGCTTGAGCTCCAGTTTCAGCTTTTAAGGGCAGAAACTCAATCTGCTTTTTCCTTTCTTACAATGTTGATGTTCCTGTGGTAAACAGCTACTTACAAGCACTAAAAGCAACTTGTAGGTCTTGTCTTTGGATTATGTGGGAACCAGAATCTTAAGGTTAGAGATAATAAAATAAGCAGAGCAGCAACTTCCGAGAGAGACTTCTGCCTCAGTCTCTGCATTCTTTGGTATGGACAACTGACATTTTTCTCAATTCCTATGTAATGTGTAAATAAAAATACCTTTAGGAAAGTCTTCTATTTTATTTTGTAACACAAATAGCTAAGAAAATGAGTACTTGTTATGTAAATACAGCTTGAAACCAGGACCTCCAGCCCTACCTGTGTGATCATATTGCATCCCTTTAAGCATTTCACATGGGAATTTTATAGCAGCAACCCAGAGAGGGAAGCCAATCACTAGAAAGCTTTCCCTGTTGTAGTTATTTTCTCTCATTATGTAGTTTTATGTAAATTACTCAGGACTTTTAATTTTTTTGTGAGGCTTCTTTAATGCTAATTTTGTTATTCTTTATAGACCAAATACAACTTTATGATCCAAGTAGTAGTAGTATTAAATGTAAGTTACAAAGTTTTTAAAGTTTTTTAAATCTAAAATTTAGTTTTGAATAGTTTTATGAAAGCATTTTTAATTTTTACTCAAAAGCAATAAAAATATGTATATTCAGGGTAATGTTTATTACAAGGTCACAGACTTTAATGTAACTCTGTAATTTATTATATTAGCAAATAAAATCTGGCAATATATGAAAACAACACATCATGACCGGAATGGGTTTATCCCAGGAATAAAAGGTTGACCCAACATTTAAAAAAAAAATCAGTGTTATGTATCAACATGCATAACAAGAAAAACTGATCATCTCAAAAGTTGCAGAAAACAAACTTTTGAATATATTTAAAAAACTACTGAATTGTATACTTAAAAGGGGGTGATATTATGGTATGTCAATTATATCTCAAGATTTTTTCCCGAAAAAGGTGCAGAAAAATTATTAAAATTCAACATCCATTTATGATTATAAAACCACAACACTTCAGCAAACTGGAAATAGCAGGAATCCTTAACCTGATGAAGAACTTTTATGAAAAAGCCTACAGCTAGCATATGAATGGTGAATACATTGTTTTTCCCCTAAGATTTGGAACAAGGCACTCTTCAACATTGTGTTGGAGGTCACTATACAGTAAGGAGGGAAAAGGCCATAGATTGGAAATCAAAAAGACAATATCTATTTGTGGATGCTGTGAATACCTATATAGGAAAGTCAAAGGATCTTTTTTTTTTTTTTTTTTAACTACTAGGGCTAACAAGTGAGTTTACCAAGGTCAGTGTCATTTGTACACAGTAGCAATCAACATTTAGACATTGAGATTTTAAAATTACCATTTATAGCAGCACCACAAACCATGAAATGTAACAAAAGATATGTGTAAGTAGAAAACACTGATTTAAAAAATATGTAGAAGACCTTCAAAAGATAACATGTTTGTGGATTCAAACATTCAATGTCATTGAGCTGTCATTTCTCCCTAAATTATAAGTTCAACATCATTTGTCAAAATACCAGAAGGGATTTTTGTAAAATTCAACAAGTTGATTATAAAATTTACATGGAAAGGTACAACTAGAATAGTCAAACATTTTCAAAAAAATAACGAAGTTGGAAGATTCCAACCTGACTTGAAGACATTAAGCTAATCAAGGCTGTGGTATTGGTGAAAGTTAAACTCATGGATCAATAGAGTCAGAAATATATTTCAGTTTTTGACAAGAGTTCAAAGGTAATTCACTGGAGGAAGAATAGTTTTTTTTAACAAATGGTGCTAGGAAATCTATATGTAAAAATATGAACTTATACCACATACCAAAATTAACTGAAAGTGGATCATGGCATAAATGCAAAACTTAACACTACAAAATATCTAGAAGAAATGGAAAAAAAGTCTCTGTGACCTTGAATTAGGCAAAGATTCCTTAGATATAAAACTAAGAAATATAATCCCTAAAGGAAAAATAAATTGATAAATTAGGCTTATCAAAATTAATGTCTGCTCTTCAAAGCACACAAAGAAATAAGAAAAGCCAGACTAGGAGAAAATAATTTGCAAAACATCTGATAGTGCACTTTTGTCCAGAATATGTAGCTAATGGTCAAGAAGAATAAAACCGAAGTTCCAATATATGGGCAGGATACTTGAGCAAACATTTCACCTAAAATTATGTGGATGGCAAATAAGCCTACAAAAAAAATATCATCATTAGCTATTAGGGGAAATGAAAGCAAAAATGAAATATCACTGCCCACCTATTTCAGTGACTAATTCAAAACAAAACCAAGTACTGGGGAGTAAGTAGAGCAACTAGAACTTTCATACAGATGAAATGCAGAGTGGTACAGTCACTTGGGGGAAAAAACAGTTCTGGCAGTTAAAAAGTAAAATATATTTATCTTATGGCCTATTGTATAAATACAGTGGATTTTTACTTATTATTCATCAGTGGAACATTTAATCTTTTTCACTTTGTAGCTATTATGTTGCTAGCTATTTATGTAGCTACTATGTAGCTAATTGTATGCAAGTTTTTACATGGACTTGTTTTCATTTCTCTTGGGTACATGCTGTCAGGTGAACTGCTGGGTCATATGGTAATTCTGTTTAACCTTTTGAAGAACTACCACGCTGGTTCCCAGTGTCTGCATTCCCACCAACCGTATGTAAGGATTCCAGTTTCTCCACATTCTTACCAACATTTATCTTTTTTACTATAGCCATCCTCCTAGTGGGCATAAAGTGGTATCTCATTGTAGTTTTTTTTTCCCCTATTGTAGTTTTGATTTGCATTTTCCAGATGGCCAATTATGTTAAAATATATGTTCGTGTGCTTACAGGCCCTTTGTATATCTCCTTTAAAGAATGTCTACTCACAGTCATTACCCATTTTTAAAATTGGGTTCTTGGTTGCTTATTGAGTTATCAAGTTCTTTGTATATTCTAGATACAAATCCTTTATCAGGTAATATTTGTAAAAATTTTCTCCCATTCTGTAGGTTGTCTTACTTTATTGATGGTGTCCTCTGAAGCACAAGTTTTTAATTTTGATAAAGTCCAGTTTTTTGTTGATGGTGCATTTAGAGCCATGTCTAAGAAACAAACTATCACTTAATCTAAGTCCCAGCTCTCTTTTCTTCTGAAAATTTTATAGTTTTACCTCTTACATGTAGGTTTTTTATCCATTTAGAGTTAATACGTTTGCAGGTGGATATTCAGTTTTTCCAGTACTATTTGTTGAAAAGTGGAAAGTATCAATTTCTGAAGGGAATGTTAGTTTTCTCCAAACAAAAAAAAATGACAAAGGTACTGAGTAGAATTTATAAACTAAATAACCCTAATCAAATATGAATATTTTTAAAACTTTCACCATGAAGCATGTCATACCATGTAAATCTGATAACACACTTTCACTAGGGCAAGAGCAATTAACTGTACTAAAGTCAGTGATGGAAACATTATTTTCAATGTCCAATTTATCTGTCACTTAAAAAATACAAAACACCAATTTCTTAAAATAAAGAATATATTAGTACTTTAGTCAAATGTAACAGCAAAGAACATGTAAGACACTATAGATATGAACCTAGTTTTGAGTAAAGAGCAGGTACAAAACTTGGAGTATATAAGCAATAATTTAAGGTGGTGACTTGGACAAACAATTTCCCTTTAAGATTTCTCCTGAGGTGAATCTAAACTCATTCTGTTGCAAACAAAATTCACACATTCATACTTCTCAGCAACCGCTCATATACAGTGTAGTATAACCGGCTACTTTTCAAAACAAGCCTTTGAGGTAGAACAAATATAGAAATATATCAAAATATACTATTTAGGGTAAATTTCAATTAATGAAACTCAATTTTCAGCTAGTCATCAATCTTTCACTGTGTTCAGTTTTCATAGCAACTGGACTATGTGAACATTCACTCAGTAGCAGAGCAGCCCACAAACGGAGAGACAAATGTCCTTGTTACTTCTTTATCCATTAAATACTCCCATTTGTGATGCTACATATACCTCTTCTTCTGTTTACCTTTTCAAATCTGGGTGTGAGAGAATGGAGAAAATGGCCCTTAGCACATTTCCGTCTTTAAGTTTCTTCTACATTTCTGAAAAAAATATATAAGACAAATTGTTTCATACCTGTTGTCTCAATTTGACCATCTTTTTCCAATTTATTACTCACATGCTATGAAATTTCATTATTCATTCAACACTGAAATATGTTTCATTATTTTAGCTTCCCTATAAACACAAGTAGACTTCAGAAGGAGCAGAAGTTCAAGTAAAGGCTTCTTATTCACTGATTAGCATTGAGCTCTTCCAATAGGAGTCAAGTAAGTATCCACTCTATTAAAGTAGTATTTCAAAGTGCAGGGGCAATGACTGATAGAGATCACATCACCTGTGCACTTCCCCGAAACTAGATTCCCAGCCTCACTGCAGGACCAGGAGCCATCTCATGGCTCATGTGTTTACCTTCTGCCTGATAAAGCGCAAGTATTTCTATTCTCATGTACACTTGCAAGGGGATTTTTGTGGTATTTGAATATTTTAATTTAGCCAATTCTCATACCATACCTCAATATTCATATGTATGTAAAAATTATATTCAAGGTTTCATAGTCTGTCAACATTCTTAAGAACTATAAACAAAAGTTCTTTTAAGGAATGTAGTCTCTTTATAAAAGGAGTCAATATGTTGGTGACTCCTAGTCGTTGTTATTCCCTTGTTTTTAAAGTAGACTAAACAAGTTTAAAGTGTGTCCAGTCATATTATTCAGTCTTACAATAGTAAGTTGAAAGACAGTACCTCTTGGCTAGGCAGCTGTTAACTGCTTTGTACAGTTTGGGTAACTGAGTGCTGCAAGCAATACCAAAGTTCAAGTAGATTTTATAATATGCAAATTACAGATTCTAAGTCAGAAATGCAAATGTGTCCATTGTGCAGAATGGTCTATTTTGAAAATATGGTAAGGTGAACTTTAAAATAAATGTTGATCAGTTACTCTCAATATAAATTTAGTATATTTTAGGTCCTTCATTTGAATGGATATCCATCGTTACTTAGCAGATGCCTGAATTTATTGGTATTAGCAAAACTTGAACTTTTGTAATCCTGTAGAGGTGACCGATATTTCCTTGACATTTTTAAGTCAGTTCTTTCTGAATGGCATTTTATAGGGAAATGAGCTCTATCTTTAGCTTTGAAGTATAAGAACCAGATTATTTCCTTTCTTAACTTTACAAAGTGATTGATGGCACACACTTCTCCATCAAAGAGATGCTCATCTAAATCTACAAAAAGATAAATATATCCTGAAAGCTCACAGTATTTCCTGTTGAAGGTAAAGTTCCCTGGTTAGGAGGTCTTTCATAAACTCCATTCTTTTTTTTATGTAGTGGAATGAGATGGCACGTTTATTTACAAAGCACACTTGCGCACAAAGCTGCAAGGCGGTACCCAGCTAGTCTGAGTGCCCCGACTGTTGGGGTTTTATGCTTGTAGCCAGCTTCTAGGTTCCCCCTCCTCCTTCCCTTCCTAGACCTTGAGATTAATAGTTTCAAAGGCTTTCCTCCCCTCCTCTTGTGCTATCATGATTTTTCTTGTGATGTGTGAACACCTGGCCATCTTATTGGACCAGGCTTAGGACTGCTGAGTTAATTGGTGAGACGTGTCTCCTTTTTTCTAAACTTCTAAGTTTTTTGTTAGATTGCGTGGGTAGGGCCCCTGTTTTCGTTTTGCCTCTGGTCATTCATTCCTACCTGCTACCTAGCAAGAGCATAGATCAAGCAGAGCACCATAAACTCCGATGTGATCATACTATAATGGTCCTTTGGACCTATTCCATAATGAGGTAGAAAGACCAGACCTATTGAACAAAACACTATTCTTACAACTTGCTCATTAATATTGATGACTCAACATAAGCTTTCTGAGGGGATATGCAAACCATTCTTCTTTTTAACACACAACAGAGACCCAATTTTTGAGGCTTTGAGATCCAATGCATACAGTGCACTGATGTAGTCCTTACAACTAAAAGAGCTGATAACTTAATCTGCAATATAACCAGCACAACAGATGAGATTTCGCCTATGATCTGATAGGTCTAGCAATGCCTCACTTTAGTGAACAATCAAACCAATCTTGGCAAATATCCTCTTTGTGAAAAAGTGTTTATAGTATTGACACCGTATTAATGTTGAGCTGTCCAAAGGGCCATCTGTGTCCTTCAAGCAACTGAAATGTCAAGGGTGCTCAGGTCACTTAGAAAAGCTTCATCTTGTAATCTGTACCTGGAATGTCTATGCAGGTGGGGTTAGAACTGGTTGCTAATATCTGTCTAAGCATCTTTAGAAATAATTCTAGATGGTCTTGACTGAATTTGTAAGTCAGAAGATATGGAAAAGACAGTATATTTGGGAAAACATAATTTTGACAGCCATTTTAAGTTCTCAGCATTAAGCAAAAATCCCAGGAATTCTAGTTTTCACTTACCTTTAATTATTTGATTATTGCTAGTGTCAGATAATGTAAAAAAATCATCTTAGCTTCAATTAACACATGATTTTTTTAAAGTTGCAGGCATTAGAGGCCCTTTAAGTCCCTTTCCATAATAGTTCCCACTATTAAAAATGTCAAACAGGTTATTAATTAAGCATAAAAAATGAATGGTACCCACACAGTTTTGAAAAGGAGGCAGGCCTACTGACAGCAGACATTCTGAGGCACTGGCCACACTCTCACTGAAGACTTCTGCAGTTAAGTTCAATTTCAGTACATGGTTTTCCAAATTTGCAAGTTTTCTTGGGATTCTTTCCATGTTTGATAATTCCTGTTCCCCCAGTGCTACAGACTCTGCAAGGTGCTGCCAATGTGCTGTGCCATTAATAAACTGAAAGCTTTGAAAATTCTGAAATACATTGCTTGTTAACAACAATAAAGTAATTTGAAAACAGAAGAATCAAAGGAGTATGCTATCTGTTGACTAGAAAGATGCTGAAATGTACACTTCATTTTGTCTCTGTCAATGTATATCCCCAATGCTTTTGCCACCTGGACGCTGTGAGCTGTAGCATCAGAGGTAACAGCCACAGCTGTGATCCCTGTGTGACTCAGTTTGCCAATAGTGAGACGAAGCAGCTGAGCTTGCAAATACCTAGAGACGCGGTTTACAAAAACTAACCAAGAGGTGTTCCCCAATAACCCCCAATACTCACTGCCATTAACAAAACAGTTTCTGAGGCGAGTGGCATTTCATCAGCATCGTTTGCCAAGACCAAAGTCTGTAAGCCTTTGCAAATGATGCCTGCTGGGGTCCCACTGAAGTTGCTTGAAGGGTACACCTTTTATTATCAGTGAACAATACTGATATAGCTGGTCTCCATTCTTTACTTTTTGTTGAAGAAAAAAAATGTTGCTGTTGAAACCTGGACTGGGTTTGCATTTGGATAACCAAATAGAAAATATAAAAAATGAAAAAATACAAAACTCGAAGAATTTAAACAGAAAATGCCTTAAGTGGTACTGAAGTCACCTCAAATCCCTGTAGAAATACAACCAAGTATAAGTAGCCAAATTCTGCACATATTTTCAGGTAAATATTCAGAGTTATCTCAAAGTAGTAAGATAACAGAAAGAGACACAGTAGTATTTTTAAGATGAAAACATACTTTTTTTAATGTTTTTATGTTCCCTTTATTTTAAAAAATATTTCTTTTTTTTAATTTTTATTTTAATCATTGTTCAAGTACAGTTTTCTCCCCTTTACTCCCAATCCAGCCCACCCACCCCTCCCATCTTCCCTCCCATTACCACCCTCCCCCTAGTTTTTATCCATGTGTCTTTTAACTTTGTTCCTGTAAACCCTTCCCCTTTTCCCCTGAAACTCCCTCTTCTCTCTCCTCTGGTCACTTTCTGCCTGTCCTCTATTTCAGTGTCTTTGACTATATTTTGCTTGTTTCTTTGTTTTGTTGTTTAGGTTCCTGTTAAAGGTGAGATCATATG